>CM035410.1:35313257-35483257 GCA_020310875.1 Ceratopteris richardii | reverse complement strand
GCTTTCCATCCATCCTGACCTATAGAAGGTCCCCAAACCTGTACCCCATATAGCATAGTAGAGGCAACCAAAGTATCAAAGAGCCATAATTTTGTCCTGGGTTCCTGAAACTGAACTTGCGAGCACATCCTCTCCAATCTTCCCAAAGCTGCAGATGCTCTAATCAGTCTAGTCTCTGCTGCTCTCCTCAAGGAAAATCTCAGTCTAGTGAATACTACCCCCAGATATGTGTATGCATCTGTATACTCCACAACCTCTTGCCCATATGTGAAAATAGGTATTGATCTTTTGATCCACTGCGGTGTGGTGTTAAACACCATAACCTTGGTTTTACCAAGGTTTACAGACAGACCACTATCCTATGCAAAGCTGTGTAGAGCATCCAAGTGTCGTTGCATACTCGCCGGTGAGTCAGATATCAAAACAATATCATCAGCATATAACAACAATGGGATCCACGTCCCTGCAAACTCGGCCCCTCTATCACCCTCTCTGTCAATGTAATCAGACACCTCATCAACATACATACATACATAGAATAGGAGACAGTGGGCAGCCCTGTTTCACTCCAATAGTAGAGTGAACTAAATCAGATACCCCTTCTGGGATGCAAACTCGTCCCACCACTGATCTGTACAAAGCCATAATCCCCCACATCAACTCTATGGGTACCCCCATCTCCTGTAGTCTGTGCATACACCATGTCAAATGCTTTGCGAAAGTCCACAAAGCTACAATAAATCCGCTTCCCGTGTGACCTTCCCTCTTCAATGATGGCTCTAAGTGTCAGAATATGATCAAGAGTGGAGAGACCCCTCCTGAAACCTGCCTGACCCTTTGCCCGCATACCCTCACCCTCTGCCCAATCACTCAAGTGCTGCTCAAGAATGGATGCATACAACCGTGCCAATGTGTGTCCAACCATAATAGTGCGGTTGTTTCCCAGCTCTATAGGATCCCCTGCCTTGAAGATAGGCACAATAGTAGACAATCTCCAAGTCTCAGGTAACCCTTCACACATGGCACGATTGAACAACACTGCAAGAACCTCCAACAACATATCCCTAGCATGAATAAAATGCTCCGCCACTAGACCGTCATGGTCATATGCCCTCCCGGTCCTCGTCCTGTCAATGGCCCTCTGTACCATTCGAGCGGTAAAGAAAGTGCTCGTGGCTGGGCACGACTCTGCAAGGCCCGGAAGGGGTTCCTGTTCAGGAACCATATATAGCGATGTCGCATACTGACCCCATACATCATGTGAAGTAATCGCTAGGGGAGTGGAATGCTCATGAAAAAGTCGCCATGCCTCTCTTGAGTCTCTGTTCAAGAACATCTGATATAAATCTCGCTCCAACTGAGCCAGGTAAGCCTGCTTCTTCCGTCTCACAAGGCGACGGAAAGCAATCTGAGACTGTCTGTAAGTGATAACTCCTAGCAGAAGATCTCTCTGAAGCTGGGCTCTCATCTCTCTGCATTCCTCGTCACGAGAGAGAGAGAGAGAGAGAGAGAGAGAGAGAGAGAGAGAGAGAGAGAGAGAGAGAGAGAGAGAGAGAGAGAGAGATTCATTAGAACTTAAAGGATTATTATAGTTTTATAGTGAATGAGAAAAGAATACATATTGTGAATAGTACCTGAGAAAATATTTGAGAAGTGAAAAAGTACTCCCTAATAAGTTGAAGGTTTTTAGCACCAATCGAACCTTTGAAATGTCCTGAAATAGGGTTCTCCTCACTTTCAAAAAAAGCTTTTGCCAATGGCAAACTGACTCTCCAAAGATTTATGATTCTGCATGAATGACACAAAACAAAGCATATGAATCCATAGAAATGGACCACTGACAAAGTACATCTTCAACAAGTATATGAATCCTTAGAAATGGACTATCAGCAAAGTACATCTTTATAAGAATAGAAGAATAAGATCTTACAGAAAACAAAGATAGAGGGTTGGGGAGAGTTAGTTAAATGTGACATGGAAAATAAAAGAAGGGTTAAGAAGGAAAAGAAAAATGATAATAGTAACAATAAAAATATTATTATCATTATTATTTATTCTTATTATTACTTGCATTATTATTATTATTATCGTTATTATCATTATTGTCATTATTATGATAATAATAATAACTATTATTATCGTTACTTAAATTATTATTGTTATCATTACTGATGATGAAGATAGCAATAATAATAGTGACAGCACTAATACCAGCAGTATTAATAATGGAAGTGACAGCAGTAGTTGCAGGAGGAGGAAAAGGATGAAATGAACCAATCCTAATATAACAAGAATTCTATATGCAGTGAAAATATTCTATGGAAAAATTTTCAGAATAATTTTGAAAACTGGAAGGAAACAAAATTGGAGAGACACAAGAAAATCGGCTGTCTTATTTTGCTTTTGTTTAGAAGGGGGGACTTGAGTTCCAAATCTGATTGTTTGTTTGTCCCCCCTCCTTTCCCTTTTCTTTTGTTTGGTTTTAATAAGAATTTTCGATTTACATTACTGAAAAGAAAGGTGAAGCTTGACTATGGAGACTCAAGATCACTACGAGAAGTATTCGAATTGAAAAATAAATACGTACACACACACACACACACGTGGACATACAGAATAGTTGATTTTAATGTCATTATGTACATCTCGTTATAGTCTTTGAAAGACCTATCAGATTTTTAAAAATAACACTAAGGAATCATGACTATGAGAAATAATCATACATTAAACCTAGGGCTACTAAGTGCACCATAAGATCCACATGTGGAGCTAATCTACTTCCTTTTTTGTTGTACTCAACAGAGGTCTTTGTGGTGTCTACAATGAGCATGGGCATTGATGCACAGGTATCAGGTACTGAATGTTTGCATATTGGCATTCATAGTACAGTAGTGGGCACTTGCAAAACCTCTTATACAGGTAGGTAGGTAGGTTGCATTTTTTTTGGAGAATAATTTTGATTTTTTGAATATCTTTTATGCATACCCTCAAAAAGAAAAATAAATTATGCGCCAAAAGAAATAAAAGATTGCAGAATGAGGGTGTCCGTTAGTGAATTGTGACCGATCAAAAACAAAATAAAGATGGATGGAAAAAAGAAGCAGCAAAAAAAAAAGTTTGATCAAGATTCTTGTTCTCTATGCTCGAGGTGGGTTCTCATTGCAGTATGCACTATGTGTTTGCTTTGCACAACCACAAGAAGATTACAAATGAGACAAAATAAGAGCCAAGATTACGAGTCACAGAAGCATTACTCTATTAGCATCAAGCATGGAAGTGTACACAATAGGCGGTTCAAACACAAGGGAAAGAAACGACGGCTGCTAAGGGAAGTTCCTGATGCTGACAACCTCACAATCTAACCACAAAATCCAACCTCAAGGTACTCGCGAAGTAGGCAAGCCCCTTGCTAATCACTGAACCCTTGTAGACTTACTTTGTTTGTCCGCCCTCTTACTTTGTTTGTCCACCCTCTTACTTCGTTTGTCCACCCTCTGTGACAAGACAAGAGCCTCTTGTCTAACTCCTCGAACTAACTTTGCTTGTCCACCCTCTATGACAAGACCAGAGCCCCTTGTCTAACTCCTTGAACCAACTTTGCTTGTCCAACCTCTATGACAAGACAAGAGTCTCTTGTCTAACTCCTCGAGCTAAGTTGCTGAAGCTTGAGAGCAGCAATGCACTTCACTCAAGACAAGAGCCTCTTGTCTAACTCCTCGAACTAAGCTTGAGAGCAGCGATGCACTTCACTCAAGTACCCTCACTCTTCTCTTAGTCATCAAGGTCTCTTCTCCATGAGCTATGATATCTCATGTATGATATCTATGGTACTCGAATCCCTTTCCTTATATAAGCTTCCTTTGTCAGGCAGTTACTCCACTACTCTGTCTCCTCCGCTCTTACTGTGACTTTCACTTTTCTAGTACTCTGTCAAGTCCGATACTCTGCCAAATCCAGTATTCTAGTTGAAGGGTTCCCTGACTCATGGACTGAGCACACCATAGTGCCCATTCATAAGTCAGGTGATACCATGGATCCAGCTACATACTGGACGATCATGATCGGGCCTATATTGGCCAAGTTATATGGGGTGGTACTAGAGACAGAATTGAGTACTCTCGCTGAGAGGAATGGTATCAGGGCTCCAGGACAGGCAGGTTTCAGACGAGATTACTCTACCATTGACCACATCTTCACCCTGAGATGCCTGATTGACCAGGCAAGAGTGAGGAAGAGGAGATTATATTTGCTGCTTTGTGGACTTCCGCAAAGCATTTGACACTGTTCCTAGGGAACGACTCTTCAGACGACTACTTGATATCGGAGTTCCAGGGGAGATGATATGGGGGATCTACTCCTTATATGAGAGAGTATCTGGTAGAGTCAGATGTCCGGGGGGATTATCGGATCCGCTTGCTAGCACTATCGGGGTGAAGCAAGGATGCCCTCTTTCACCCACCCTCTTTGGTCTATATATTGATGAGATAGTGGACTTCATACAGAAGCAGGGAGGGGATGGCATCGAGGTACATGGGTCCACTATTCATATTCTTTTATATGCTGATGATATTGTATTGGTTTCAGAGTCTGGAGCAGGTTTACAGCATCACCTACATGGTCTAGATGACTTTTGCGCACAGAGAGGTTTATCTGTGAACCTTGGTAAAACCAAGGTCATGATCTTTCATACATCAGCACAGGTGCGCAGGCATAGTTTGTTCACAGCAGTGGGTGGACCGATCGAGGTGGTTGGATCATATGTTTACTTGGGAGTGACATTTACAGCAGCTTCAGGGGTCTTCTCTATGTCTCAGGCAGCCCGTGACCGCATCACACGTGGATACGAAGCACTAGCTCTGATGGAGAGACAGTGCCACCAGGCATATTTTCAAGAGCCCCGCACAAAGGGGTGGCTCTTCGACACCTTGGTTACGCCAGCGTTCATGTATGGGGCAGCCATTTGGGGGCCGGGATTAGCTACATCAGTATGGACAGCGTTGGAGAGGCCACAGATTCTCATGATTGCCAGACTTATCCGCAGCAAGCCTGCAGTACCACATGATATCATTAGAGCAGAGCTCTCTGCGCCACCGATGCTAGTTGAGGCACTATTCCATACAGTATGCCTATTACACAGACTTCGGAGCATGGATACAGAGCGCATGGCTTATCGTGCTTTCCAGGCATCACGTGATATGGCATTGGCAGGTGACACCTCCTCGTGGTATGCACAGACACGAGACTGGCTGGCCCACCATGGTTTTGATATACACAGGCTACCACCGCTACAGTACGACTTACATGCACCCACCTATTCTCTCTCCCATCAGGAAAGGAATAGGGTCATTCGTCAGGAGATATGGCATACATACATACAGAGGACATGGGTGTGCCCTAGAGATACATTGCCTCCGAAAATGCTCTATTACCGTGAGCATTTTCTACATATATCGGGCGAGGGCTTCATTGAGATTCTGCGATACATGCGGACATACCTACCCCACCACCTTCGAGTTGTCATTGGGCAGCTCCGGGTGTCATCACATCAGCTCGAGATTGAGAGGGGTCTATCTAGGGGAGTCCCCCGAGAGGAGAGGTGGTGCCCAGTATGCCAGACAGAGCTAGAGAGTGAGGAACATTTTGTTGTCAGATGCCCAGCATACTTAGACCTACGTGCACAATTCCAGATAGAGGAGTCGCTCCAGTTGTGCATGACTATGGGAGACCAGCGGCGGTTGGGACGCTTCCTCATAGCGGCATATGAGAGGCGAGAGCAGTCACTACAGCCAACACATCAGACACGGAGGAGTATCCAGCAGACCATTACTCAGTTCTTTCAGCAAGCTCAGTTACACCAAAGAGGTCCATCTAGAGGGCTTACGCTCCACCAGGCAGAAACACAGAGAGCACGACGTCGACCACGCATGGTTGGATATCATCGACCACGACTTTATGGGGAGGATATCTCACGCATCAGGACAGCCTATGACCACATGATGGAGCAGAGGCATACCACCACCACCTGGGTTGTCTTCCTTCGGGAGGCACTCAGACCAGCACCGATGTACCACATACTACACCCACCTCCACCCATCACCAGTAGCTAGGGTATTTTACTCACTCACATTATGGGCCTGCCATGTATTAGGTGGCCATTATCTGCAGAGTCAGAGCCACCTCTTCCCAGCCTTTTCCAGCCCGATATAGCCTTTTCCAGCCCGATATAGCTTTATGTAGTAAGTACTTTTTTCATTTCACTTTCTGCACAGGGTTACTACACTTGTACATGGTTTTGTCTCATAGGCCAAGTTTGGCCTCAAGTAGACGTTAATATGACTTTCTTTCTTTCTTTCTTTCTTTCTATCTTCACTCCCTTATGCTGCCTCAGTCGCTTCCTATGGGTCCTTCTATTTATTTTTCAAGTGATCCTGGCCTTGGACGAATTTGAGCTCAGCCTTGGATGAATTTGTGAAATTGGTCTCTTCTACTTGCCTTGGACGAATCTGTGAAATTGGTTGATTCTGCTTGCTTTGGACAAATTTGTGAAATTAGTCCATAGAACAATTTGGAAAATTGGTCTCCTTCGAGAAAATTAGTCAGCAGACCAATTCGAAAAATTAGTTTGAGAAATTAGTCTCTTCTTGCCTTAGACCAATTCTAAAAATTAGTCTTATTAGACTTTGTAATTAGACTCCATTACATTGAGAATATAAGAATACATAGATATGCCCAAAACATTTTGTAGGGCCCTAATTTAGGCTATACAAGTTACTTGTCACTACTTCACTCTCCGTCTCGGAGAGTGCCTTGCTGCATACTGCTTCTGTTTGGCCCTTTTTTTTGCTTCAACTAGATAAGGTGAATCTGATGATAAGACAAAATGGATGACTCATTGTGCAACGTTTTGAAAGAAGGCTGTTTTGGTGCTTTTTTACCACTTTCTTTGACCGCGTTGACCGTTTTGACCGGTGATTTTAAGGTTGACTTTACTCTAACACTCTCCCTTGCCTAAACATCCAATCTACTTATGTATTGGGATCAAGATTTCGTATATCCATGGAATTTGATGAGGCCATACTTTCAAGTTCAGTCTCAGAATCACTTGATGTCTCATAAGTGCTCTTAATTGAGCCTATGACACTCTCTGTAGAGATGATACTATGCGTGGATCTATTAATTCCAAGTTATTTACCTAAACTTAGAATAATGTACACACACACACACACACTCAATCAATCAATCAATCAACTTATGCGGTGTAGTGATTCTTTTTCTTTCCTTAATGTGACTCAAAGGTTAGAGTCATATCTGAATGTTGCAATAAATGTGTGAAATGCTTACTTGGATCTTTGAGAGGTCTCTTTTCAATTCAAATCACTCAAGAATATATACACTTGTACTGAAAATATACCACAAGTTTATATACACCTATGAAAGGATAAAATTGATGTGGCTGTGTATGATAGGGCGGGAAATAAATATGATTGGTATTTTACAATGCTTTTTGTGGAGTAGAGAATTAAAAATTGCCCTCTCCCTAGAGGTGGTCTATTCCTTCTGAAATCCTTATTGTTCAACTTTGAATAAGATTCAAGTGTCTTTTGGTGGTCTTCTTTTCCCTTTGTATAGTAAAAAAAATTCTTTAGAGCTCTCTTGACTTCCCACCCTGTTTTGAAGGTCAACTTCAAAATATCATATCCAAAAATCACCATATGATTACAAAAAAAATAGTTTTTCATCATGTGCGATTTCAAATGAGCTTTTTTATGAGCTATAGAGCTCAAAAAATGGATTTTTGACTAAAAAATTATGGAAGTTCAGGCTCCTCTGGGTCAAAACATGATAACAAGATAACAAGACCTATCACTGGATCTCTTTGTATTGCAAACCCTCTCAATTTGTTCTTAAAAATATGTATTTTAACTCCTTAAGTCTTAGGTAAAACAAAATAGACAATACTTGATTTCCGCGACATTTATGGAAAAACAATACATGGTAAGTGTTGCGATGCTTTGCCCATGACACTTACCTAGTGTTGGGACACTTGGTAAGCGTTGATGATACCTGAATGGTGTCATGACACTTGGTCCACGACACACGATACCTATGAGGTGTCAGTCACACCTTCCGTGATGATACCTTTCATGACGACACCTAGAACTCAGGACAGATGAGACCTACGAGGTGTCCACAACACTTGAGGAGATGACACACGATAATCAACACCTAAGTGTTGACAATACCAAACCCACCACACATGCTGCCACCTAAGTCTCTATGACACCAAGTGTCGACGACAACCTCACGATACCATGTTGTCGCGACACCAATCAAGTGTCGACGACACCAAGCTCATGATACCTGTGTCTTGATACTAGTCAAGTGTCGATGAAACCTTTCAAGTATTGGGACACCTAGATGCCGGGGACACTCGGCCAAGTGTCGAAGATACTCAGAGAATGAGGTGTCTGCAACACATGAATCATTCCAAATATCGCGATACTTGAACTTTGGTGAGCCAAAATTTAATTTTGAAGGTATGTATATGTTCATCTCTTTCTCCTCTATCTCTCTATACGCCATGATACTCAAAACGATCATAGTATAGTGCACAAACAGCATCATGGCACTCGAGATTTTTTTATCTCTGCACTAAATGTCGTTTTGGAAATATCTAATTTATAAACATGTAGAGCTCACCTCAAAGACCCTATATACCAAAGGCACTATGCTCGAAAGTTTTGGTGAAGAAGAAGAAGAAGAAGAAGAAGAAGAAGAAGAAGAAGAAGAAGAAGAAGAAGAAGAAGAAGAAGAAGAAGAAAAGGTTTAATGGAAAGCTTGGGAAAAATGAGGAAAACCTAACCATAACAACTCATTTTTCTCTATTTCTAGCTACCTAATTAGCTAAATAACTATCTAAGGATGATGAGTGAAGGATATGCATTCAAATGACGAGCACAAAAGCACCAAAAGCACGCATGTCCTGTGAAAACTTACCATCATGTGTGACGGACAAAAATGTGCCCACCAATGGCACCAAAAGTGTTAACCCACATCATCGTAGCCTGCATGCAAACACGATAAAAAATTGTCAACTCCACAGAGAGACCAAACGATGGTATGAAGACCGTATGCGACGAGATGGAAGTCTATGCATCTACAACAAGAGAGGTTCAAGCACACACATAGGCGAATACATGCATTCTTGCACACACTCACAAGTAGACAAGAGGCAACGTGTTTCAAAAAGCTCTTCTATGGCTCAAGATAAGTGTACAAAGCTCAATTGCGAGTTGTAACAGAGTGACCTTTACAAATGAGTAATTGGTGTTTGATGTGCATCTCATTCTCACAATTGTAATGTGCCATTGAGACCCTCCTCTCCTTTTCTATCTCATAGTCTTGTTTCTTGGTCTTGATTGTCTTGTGAATGGAACCTCACTCTTTGAAAGGTCCAATCATTTCGGAAACAACATGTCATACAATTAAAGTCCCACTACAACCTAGACACTCAAGTACCATTATTTTCAATTAAAGCCTATGCAAACTAATATAGCTAGAGTCACAATGGCCTTAAAAATGAAGGTTGTTGGGGCATAATTACTTAAGTTCAATGTACCACTCCCATATGAATACTGACCTTGAGAAATAGATCACCATCAATTTTGATTGAAACAATTATGAACTCAGACCCCACGTGCTATTGTGATATCAATTCATCTATGATGTCATGTGTTCTTTTCTTGCATCCCTACACAATCCTTGCATACACATTAAAAATAGGATTGTGCACTCTTCAAAGGCATTATTTAAGTAGATCCTTTATGCATGATCTAAAGAAAACAAAGAAAGAGAAAAAGACAAATATCCTCAAAAGATGGGGAAGTTATAAAATCAATTTTCAGCTGGAATACACAAAGTGATTGCACCTGCCTCAAGTACAAAGAAGAAGTAACACACATTTATGATACATACAAAAGGTGCTAGAAATGTAGGTCGGCTAGCAAGCTTTCATAATTAGGATGTCCATACTAAATACTATGCTTCCTCTTCCCTTGATAAAAATAGAGGCCTACTCGCTCAAATATATAAATTCAAAGTGTAAACAATTTCATTTTGCTCAAAAGCAAAAAAGAGTATCAAATCTATATGACCAAGCAATGGACAACACACATAAATTCAAACAAAATTGCAGTACAGTTTTTTCACTTCATCAATGAATAACACAGATCACATACCAGGAGCTGAGGACTTATAAGTAAAAACTGATGATTTTATACTTGAAGAAAACATTTCAGAAACCATAGTATAATTCCTGCCATAAACTCTATATATCATTCCATATGCAATTTTGAACTTACCCATCATGAGCCGATACAGTCAATAGATATTTTTTATCATGAGATATTGTCATATGTTGAATGAAACCCGCATGACCAATCACACCCATATACTGTATAATCTTATTGTTTCTCAAAGGTAAAATCATGATGCCTAAAATTTGATCCTTTGTTCCGAACGCCAAAATCTCCTGAAAAGCAATGGGAACAGTCTTAATGCTTACTACTTTATTATGATTAATTATTTGAACAACTTTTGAATTGGCATGATATTGTAGGATCGTAATGCTGAAATGCATGGGATGCACAACTCAGTTGAATGTAAAATAAGAAATCTGTAGAGAATATCTGACATCTACCTGTGTACAATGCTCTAGAGAGAGGCGAAATGTTGAATCAACAGGTGTTCCAAATGTAGGGCCGAGAAGTGTTCTATGACATATGAAATTCTTTGTATCATATATTCGAATTTTGAAATTGGAATCACTGATTAGTAGATGTAGCTGTAAACAGATGAATACATCGGTCATTATAGACAAGAAAGATATGCGAATTAGATTTGAAATCTGTGCTAAGAGAGTACGTGCCATAAAAGAACTTAATGAAAATCTCTCTCTCTCTCTCTCTCTCTCTCTCTCTCTCTCTCTCTCTCTCTTCTTGCGTTCACTGAACAGAACTTGAATAATAAGCCAACCATATTTTTCATAATAAGTCGACTACATTAAAGTTAAGTCAGATCACATTGATATATGAGATTTACACCATATTCTAAGTCGGGCTATAACAAGTCGACTGCATTATGTTCGAAGTCAATCAAATTTGACAGCAAAGCTTTAAGTTCACCAAAATTTTGGCCGATTGGAAGCCTGAGGCCCATGGAACGTATAAAAGGACCCCAATGTGTGGACAAAGTTGATCCTTGCCCCTTCCCGCAAATCTATAAAAGAGCAGCCTGCGTAGTTTCAGGGGTTCCTCGAGGGGGGAAGGAACTTGTGCCTCTTTCTGGAAGCACACCCTTGTAATTCTTCTTTTCTTTGTCATGAACGGCAAGCCTTCATGCCCTAAGACTCAGTTCACACAGCCTGGTGGCACACTTTGTGCTGCCAGGTGGAGATCTTTTATCAATCCATGAAAGCACTCAAGTGTTCTGGGTCCACTAGAAAGTGAGATGAGCTTCCCCCCTCGGTACATTTTTGTGCCTCTCTGACACTGAATTTTCATTGGTTAATTTTAGTGGCCAGCCAATAGCTTTAAGCAGATGTATAATAATGTTTCAGAATACCACCGTTTTGTGTGAATTGCAGAGGATGGTACTCAGGATGACTCAGCAAAAGAATGCCACACTCTGTGAACTCACCCCAAGTGTCACACTCCGCACATTTCTTCTCCCTTACTCTCTCCATTTCTTCTCCCTTTCTGTACGACGAGCTTCTCTCTCTCTCTCTCTCTCTCTCTCTCTCTCTCTCTCTCGCGTGAAAGGACATATTGTCTTGAGTGCAACCCATGCAGCAGTTGCCCATCTTCTCCTCTCTGCCAGGTGGGCAGCATCCCTCCTTTGGGTGCCAGGTGGGCACCTCCCTCTTCTTCTCCTGTCTCTTGGTGCCACGAGGGCACCTTGCCCTCTCTAGGGGTGCCGAACACTTGGAGGAGCTTGGTTGTAGATCTGTGGAAGTGGAGAGTTGGAAGCTAGAATCGTTGGAAGCTATTGCAACTATCCAAAGGGGCACCGAGGATGGTGCATGTACTACATGTGGGGGATTGTTTTAGCCTTCATCAGTATTGGTGAGTGCTCTTTGCCAATCGACTTGGTGTATTTGCTGGAGGGATCCAATCATAGTTCTCTCATCCCATATGGACTTGCCGTCCATTTTCTCCACTCTTTTGTTGGTCTGTCTCCCTCTCTCTGCCTCCCTCTCTTCATCGCAATATAATAGCTCTTTATGCATCTCTCAGTGTCAAGGGCTTCTTATTATGAGCCCCCTCTCTCTCTCTCTCTCTCTCTCTCTCTCCCTCTCCCTCTCTCTCTCTCTCATTCGTAAGGATCTGATCCAGCTGGACACCTGGAGGACATGGATTGAGCCTACACAGGAGTTGGGTACGAAGATGGCTTTCTATAGAGAGCATCTTCTACACCTCACAATGGATGGGTTTGTGACTCGTCCTAGCTATATGGATACACACATTTCCCATGCCTTGCGTTGTGCCATTGGCCAGTTGCGCACATCCTCACATCAGCTTGAGATTGAGACTGGCAGATTCAGAGGGGTACAAGCAGATAGCAGGATATGCCGTCTATGTCACCTAGAGCCAGAGACAAAGCTACATTACATATGTCATTGCACGGTATACTATGAGGTACGGTTGCCGTTTTCATTGTCTATTCAGAGAGGGTTTTGGGCCTCTATCTAGAGTCATGAGTTTTGAGGATCAGAGATGTCTTGGACTATATCTACTAGAGGTACATAGACATAGAGACACTACTAAGGAGAGCTGGAGGGAGACAGTCCCAGAGATAGATTACGGATTTCTTTACACCAGACACTAGGCAGCTAGAGGAGCAGTCAGTAGAGCATCTAGTACAGAGCTCTGTCCACACTCATACAGCCACTACGATAGACAGAGCAGTGGAGCTAGGGAGATCTAGACGACCGAGAGTGAGAGGTGCTTCACAGTATCGACGGAGACTACAGCGGAGGATTCGAGCTGTACTTTTCAGACGCCCACAGTGAAGATGAGGATAGATCTCTAGCCTTGTATATCCGCACATCACTCCTATGTATCAGCCCTTTGTTGTATTAGTCTTGGTGTTAGCCTTTTCCGAGCTATTTTACATCTTTCATTTTCAATACCACTTCCTTTGGTACTCAGATTTTGTATCAGATTCACCAGTTTTGTAACTTTTGGTCTCATAGGTCATTTTGGCCTTCTGAAGACGTAAATATATCATTTCATTTCATTTCATTTCTCTCTCTCTCTCTCTCTCTCTCTCTCTCTCTCTCTCTCTCTCTCTCTCTCTCTCTCTCTCTCTCTCTCTCTCTCTCTCTCTCCCCCCCCCCCTCTCTCCCTCCGTCCTCCCTCGCCCTGTGTCCCGCCTTTATGCAACCCTCCTTCGAACCTCCCGCTTCTTGTGCCCTCTAACCTGCCTCTACGCAACCCTTCCGCGAACCTCTCTAGTTCTTCCACCCTCTTTGTGCACCCTCTCACCTCTCCCATTCGAAAGTCCTTCCCTATCCGAGAGCCATGCTCAAGGTTCGTGTTGAGAGCCCCACTTAGGGTTCGCTGACAGTATTGCTTCGGGTTCATCCTATGCTTCTCTCTCTCTTTCTCTCTCTCTCTCTCTCTTTGCACGATCATGAATAGGGTTCAAGTTAGGGCTTCCTTAAGGTCCTTGCTCGTCACCATATTTGCTCTCTCTCCTGTTCGGGGTAGCTCCGACGGGCACTTGTTCGGCTCTGTAGCTTTGACGCACAAGCATGTTCGTATATCGTATCAACACCCCCTCCCCCCCCCCGACGGGATCTACCCCCAACCCACCCAACGACTTTTCGGGTTTCCATGTTATGAACTGAAAAACCCTAGATCTCATTATTAACCTTGAAGCTTGAGAAACCTGAGTTTATAAACCATTGCCTATGGCCAAATCGAAGGATCTAAATAGAATAGAAGATAAGCTTAATTTCATCATCAGAGACAACAAGAGGACAAGAGACTCGACCATCACCTCTATTATCAAACGCCTCTCCAAACTTGAGAAAGAAGTGGAAGGCTTCAACAAAGAGCGTGAATCATGGAGCAAAGAGAAAGAAGAATGGGAGATGGAGAGATCAAAAGAGAGAGAAGAATGGATGAAGAGGCAAAAGATTGGGTAGAAGAGAAGAAGGACATGACGGAACAAATCGAAGTACTCAAAGTCTCAATAGTATCCATCACTCCTAAAGAAGGTGAACTTATAATGGACACAAAAGAAGCTCTTAAAATAGAGCTCACGGAAGCCTTGACTACAAGCATTGACACCAAGCTTGAGGCAAGCAAAGAAGGATGGTTCAAAGTAGTGAGAAGCCCTCATTGTGCACGCTACCATTGAGGAAGAGAGGATGAGACAAGCCCGACATCTTAACGTGCGCGTCACAGGTATATTAGAGAGAGAAGGTTCCACTCCAGAGATGGATGGGAAGACACTATACAAGAAGCTTGGTTATAAGGAAGAAGAAGCACTCACGTTCATTAAATCTTGGAGAGAGGGAAAAGACCTTTCCAAGAAGAGAGCTCTCATTTTGCACTTCCCATCCGAAGTGGTAAGATCCACCTTCCTTCGTAAGAGACTGGTTTTGAGAGTTCTTGATGGCCCCCATCTACCTTGATGATGATCTCACACCCGTGCAAGTAGCACATCGCCGTGCATGCATGTCGAGAGTACGTCAAGCTTGCAAAGGAGGAAAGAAGGCTTTTTACAGAGATGGTCGTGTCATCATTGATGGCAAGGCCATCCCATAGGGATTCGCGGCCTGTGAGACACTCGAGGAGATACACCTTGCAGTTTGAATCTGCAATGGAGATCTATGGGCACACCCAAAGAGGTTAGAATAGGTACACAGAGGCAGAGACATCATTATGCTGACAGAGACACGTGAGATCCCATACCGGAGCCTACCTCGAGTCCATGGTTTCTAGTGGAAATCCACTAACAGAGAGTGTACACGTCAGCACACCACTTGAGGATAAGGAGTAGCCGTACTCTTCAGAGATGGACTTCAGAGCAAGATACAAATAGTCGCACGTGACTTACAAGCAAGATATCTTTGGATTCGACTCCAGCTCTCATAGGAGCATATCATCTATTTAGCATTATGCTACTTTGATCCTTCTAGCTCGCGGTTTGCTATCATAGATGGAGAGGAGGACTCACCATATATCTTCTTGTTAGAAGAGATTATAGAGTACTCTACATTAGGGGAAGTCTTCCTTATGGGAGATTTCAATGCAAGGAAAGGCAATGATGTGTGTGAGATATTTGACCCAGAAGTCCCACAAATACTGCGTACCATAGAGGATGAGTCTAGAGCTCGAGCTTCACCTGACTCTACACACACTCAGTATGGCACTCATCTACTCAGACTAGGCTCTCGACATAATCTCGCTATCTATAACGAGATAGCTTAGTGCCCTACCTCAGAAGGATTGACATGCATACCACACTCGACATGCATACCACTCAGAGATGGCGGGGGAAGTAGAGTAGGTTACATCATGGGATCCAGAGAGGCCATCCATCTACTTACCTCATTCACCATCCTATCCATACCCATTGGAGCCGATCACACATATCTCACACTCTAGCTCAAGGGAGACACCCCTAAATGCACACCCGCAATACACATCCCACACACCACCATCCACTTCATAAACGAGCTAGCTCACATATATGCGGCTGAAGTCGAGAAGGATCTTCTCTTGCTTCATCCTGACACTCCACTATCCCTACTCACCTCATAGATAGCATCAATCCTTTAGCCATGAGCCGTCAGATCCTTCCCACACACCATCCATTCTGGTCACACATCTCCTCTCGAGACTATGCCGCAACATTGTTGGTAAGATGAGAAATGTAGAGATCTTTACCGCAGACTACGAGCTCAGTGAGCATTGGGAGAGATCATAGAGAGAGAGGCCAAGGGACGGATGAAGACCCTCACACATTGGAAGAGGTGTAGAATAAATTTTTTGAAGGACAGAGAAAAGGATGGCACCAAGGAACCAAATACCAAAACTCGGCGTCAAGAAGCCCAAGTACCAAAGTTTGACGTCGAGACGTCAAGATGCTGGAGTTGGGCACCAAGACGTTTAGATGCTTGAGTTTGGCGTCGAGACGTCTAGATGCTGGAGTTGGGCACAAAGACGTCGAGATGCTGGAGTTGGGCGCCAAGACGTCTAGATTCTAGAGTTGGATGCCGAGAGGTCGGGATGCTTGAGTTCAGTGCCGAGAGGTCTGCTGGAGTTGGGTGCAAAGACGTCCAGATGCTTGAGTTGGGCACAAAGACGTCCAGATGCTGGAGTTTGGCGCAAAGACCTCTAGAAGCTCGAGTTGGGTGCAAAGACGTCCATATGCTAGAGTGGCCAAAAGACGTCCAAATGCTAAAGTTGAGCGCAAAGACGTCCAGATGCTGGAGTTTGATTCAAGATGTCAAGATGTTGGAGTTGGGCGCCGAGGCTCCCAAGTTCTAGAGAAGGGTGCCGACATGCCCAGATTCATCAAGGGACAAAGGGACAAACCTGCAAGACAACAAGCAGACCTGACAAGGCGGCTGAATGACCCCAACCACTCATCACTGCAAGACAAAGTCTCGTACCCGTGCTGACAATTGTAACTGCCAAGTGCATTAACTTTCCATTACTCTTATGTAATAGACTCTCCTACGGTAACCTATTCCACACCTCTCTCCTATAAAAGGAAGAAGCCCCAAGGGAAGAGGATATAGTACACACTACACATTACAGGAGACCATAGCTCATAGAGATCGGAGAGAGGGAGTGCAGTCTTAGAGCTTGTAGAGCTAGATTGAGTTTCCATTGCCTTCGAGTGGTCTTTGACTATAGGCGAAGTGGTATGACTAATTGATGGTGTTACATTTGGTTCTTTTCTAGTAATATACTCTGTTGTAGTGCTATCATATTGAGTTGTTGTCTTGTGTCATATGTTACTGTTCTCACTTATGTTATATCTAATGTTCTCATTCTCACTAGTTCTATCTCTTATTTTTGTGTCTAACTCCTAACTATAGATATAGATTTAGGTGATGATTAGGACTCTGGCTGATAAGGTATATTATGATAATGTGTTGTGATGAGCTCAAGGAGTAGTGCATTTTGTATTCCCTACACAGAGACACTTCACACTTCACCATCTATAGGTGAAAATTGTTGAGATATCAAGCTCAACATGTGATGATCCGGGATGACACGTATCACTTTTTCATCTCTCTGACATATATAGTGGTCACGCCGGTATATGTCACGGATACTTCATTGAAATTTATTAGATTTATCTACCGAGAGTGATGGCACATTTGTTTTTTGCGAGCTCACTCATTCGCAGACATTAGTTTTTTCCTTATGTACTGGTCTTTATATATTGCAGTAGTTGTATTCTTGTTTTTAGGTCATTCTTGTACATTCCTTTTTTATGTAATAGAAGAAGAAGAAGATCGTTCTTCCTTTCCTCAATTTGAGTGCGTTCTTCTCTTTGATTGTGAGAGTATGTGTGTGAGCTCTCTCCTTATCTCCTTCCTCGTGACATGGTATCAGAACCAGTGTGGCTATAGAGAGTTCGTGGAGAAGGCTGACGGTGAAGAGTACGTGAGAAGGCGTGGAGAAAGCGAGATTCACAAACGACCTCAGATTGCTACGAAAATTAGCAGGAAGGTAGAAGACCTCAAAATATTTTCGGGTGTTATTCCTTTAGGGTCACTCAGATCAGCATTTCGGAGCCATGTCGACCTCCGTTTCGAGCCCGCAAGGTGGGGCCACAAAAACTAGGTCAGTTTGCAAAACTGTAGCTTTCGTCCTATTTGGCAATACTCATATATTCCAGATGCCGAATTTCAAGGGATTCGGTGTACTAATAATACACGAAAACTGTGTTTTTCTGAGATCGAACTATCATGTCATAGTGCGACAATGTTGAAGAAGAAGTGTTGCTTGTAGTGTTTTGCAGTGTTGTCAATTGCTTTAGAAATGGGAAACGGAGATGGAACGAGTCAGCTTATGAGCGATAAGCTGAACAAGAACAACTTCCATGCTTGGAGATTCAGAATAACGAATTTCTTGATGGGAAAAGGTTACTCGACGTACATCAAAGGAGAGAACGAAGATGCTCTGTAGTTACCAGAGAGGAATCGGAGTGAAGATCAGTTAAGAGCATATAAGGAATGGAATCAAGGAGCATCAAAGGTAATGTATTGGCTATTTGTTAGCGTACAGGATAGCATGATAGGGCACATACAGGATGCAAAGATTCCGAAAGAGGCTTGGAACAGTTTGTTCATATTATATGAGACCAATACAAAGGCACAAAAATTGCAACTAGAGAACGAGCTGCATACATTGGAACAAAAGGGCATGTCGATAAGTGACTATACCCTGAAAATCAAAAGCATATGTGAGTCACTTGCATCTATTGGCATGAATGTAGATGATGATGATAAGGTGGAAGTGTGCCTTCATGGTTTAGGAGCCCCATATAAGCAGTTCATAACTTTTGTACAGACCAGAGAAAATATTCCGAATTTCGCTGATTTGGTATCCATGCTGATAATTGAAGAAAAGAATCTTGGTGAGGATTCAAACTCCCAAGGAAAGCCGAGTTCTGAGAAGGTATTCTACTCTGGCAGAGGAAGAGGCAGAGATAGAGGTTTCGGAAGTGGAAGAGGAAACAGTAACCAAGACAAAGGTCAAAAACAGAATCATGCGGGAGGAAGAGGACAATTTTGAGGTAGGCGGGGCCACAGAGGTCGCAGAAATTTCCAAAGAAATGATTCAGGTAATGACAGTAAAGGATGCTAGAATTGTGATAAACGTGGACACTTTGAACGTGATTGCAAGTTGAAGAATCAAAATAACAGAAGGAAGTAAAACAACTATGCATCCAGAAGTGGAGATGATTCTGAGAAGCTGTTCATGGTTAAACATCACACGATGAATACAATGTTTGCTGGTGTTTCAAAATCGAATGATGATGTCTGGTATGTTGATTCAGGTGCTTCACACATGACCCGTCATGCGGAATGGTTTAGTACTTTGCAAAAATTGGAAGTTCCTGGATATGTTGAAACAAGTGATAACACGTCACACCCTATCGAGCATACAAGAAACATAGCATTGTCTATGGAGGACGGGGAGGTAAAACATCTTGCTGACGTGCTTCATTTTCCAAATATAATAAAGAATCTGGTTTCTGTTAGACAAATGATTGACCAAGGATCACAACTCAAGTTCAATGCTGATGGGTTATATGTAGAAGAATAGAAACGGGATGGAAGATTGATTGCCAAGAAAACAAAGTGGGTAGGATGTTCACCTTAAATATGAAAATTCCTGAAATGAATGTAGCAATGTTTGCAAAAGGTGCAAGAGTCATTGCTGATATAGAGATCTGGCACAAACGGATTGGACATGCAAACTTGCAAAGGCTAAAATTGCTGAAGTCAAAGGAGATTGTCCATGGACTACATGACAAGCATGTTAGTGAGAACATACTAGAAATAGTACATACAAATGTTTGGGGTCATGCAAACACCACATCTATGGGCGGTTGCAGGTTTTATGTTACTTTCATTGATGACCATACACGAAAAGTATGGGTATATTTCATGAAAGAGAAGAGTTAGGTATTCACTCACTTATAGTTTTTTAAAGTTATAGTGGAAAAGAAGACAGGGAAGTATATTCAGACATTAAGATATGATGGAGGAGGTGAATACATATCAAATGAGTTCAGCAATTTTCTCAGAAATCATGGAATTTGGCATTAGTTTTCATGCAAGTACACACGAAAACAGAACGGCGTTGCTGAACGCAAAAATAGACATATTGCAGAAATAGCAAGAGCCTTCATGGCTGAGAAGAATATGCCTCATTGTTATTGGGAAGAAGCTATTCATACTGCTATATACATCATGAATAGTATTCAGACCGCTACTCTACATCAAGTTACACCTGAAGAGAAGTTTACAGGTAAAAAGCCAAACTTATCATATCTGAAAGTTTTTGGCTGTAATGCATATGTACATGTTCCAGATGAGTTGAGGATGAAGCTTGATCCAAAAGCAGAAAAATGTGTCTTCATTGGATACTCCCTTGAGCAAAAGGGATATAAATGTTATAACCCACTCACACGGCAAGTGAAGGTGAGCAAAGATGTGATATTTGATGAAATGTCAAGCTTATATGCAGATGCCAAAGAAGGACTAAATCTTGAACCAAATGACAAAAAAATGCTGAAAAATCAAGTGTAGAATTTCAAGTTTTGAGTGGACCGGATGCATCACCAAGGAATAGTTCCAACTCAAATCCATGGAGTGGAAGATTGCGTGGAAATTTTAGTCTAGCAAATTCATCAAGCATATCCAAGAAAGGTAAAGAAAAGCTTTATGAAGGTCATAAAACATGTGCAAGTTTTGAAGACGTTGATGGAGATTCAAGCAGTTAAGAAAAAAGTCTTGATGAGGCACTTGGATTGCCCTCTGTGAAGACTCCAAGAGTAAGAAAGGCACATGAAGATGATACGAGGAGAAGTGACCCAAGACCAAGGAGATCTGGGAGGATACGGAACTCAGTGCAACGACTGACATATGATAGTTACATGGCTCATCATTGTGCCTATATGACAAAGGTAATACAAGATGCTGAACCTTCTTGTTTTGAAGATGCAATTGAAAATGCCGATTGGAAAAACGCTATAACCCATAGGTTGCAAGTGGGTTTGCAAGGTAAAGCACAATGCTAATGGTAGCATAAACAGGTATAAAGCACGTTTGGTAGCAAAAGGATATGCACAAACTTATGGCATTGATTATGAGGAAACTGTTTATTTCTCTAAACCCAAGGGGAAATGTCTATATATGCTTACACTTTATCTAAATCACTCGAAATCGGTCCACTCTTCTTGCTTTAAGTCACTGAGTCGTACTTGAATGTATCCCAAACTTCTCCTCGCACATGCACTCTCGTTCTAACTAATTCCCGTTTCCTATTCTCTTTCTTAATCTTAGCTCTCTCTTTTCACTCACCCATGTACACATGTACCAACATACACTCACACCCGCAACCTACCCATACACACACATACGCTCTCCTATCCTTTGCCTCACTACTCAATTCCAAATTCGCACACATATACCTACTCACACCTGTAGTGCACATGCTTATGCATTTCCACCCACACTTTCACTCTCTTTCACCTCCCCTCACTTCCTCTTACTCCTCCCCTTTCTTCCCTCCTTCACTCTCCACCTCTCTTTCTCTCCTTCCCGATCGCTTGCATCCCGTTCACACACCTCTCTCCTATCCTCGCACACCCATGCTCACACAATATCCTCATACACTTTCACTCTTTCACTAGTTCCCTTTTATTCATCCATATTTACTCTCTTCAATGTCCCTCCTCTTTACATTCATCACATATAGAAATCGAAAGGATATATTATTTGTGTGTAAGAGCTATGTGAGACCACTAAGGAGTATGTAGTTTTTTTCTTTTCTTTTCAAAGGGAGGGGCTCGGACTCATTGGTGGCATAAAACAAGAAGAAACGAACAAAGGAATTACAAAAGTTCAACCCTCCAAAGAGAATCCTATGGATAACGGGCATGTACAACAAAAAGGGTTGGGGTACGGGTACGCAATTTATGTATGATCGTTCATAAGCCTTAATGGAAGGCAGTGAAGAGATCCAGACAATGGATTATCAACTCAACTTCTTTCCCATGCCCAATACTTGTGTCCTACCACCTAAGTTCAATATATTATCAGATCCAAAAAAATTCACTTTAAGAAGTTTCGAAAGATGCTTGGATTAGAGGACATGGCGTTGAGCTTGAGGGGGAGTGTTTAGATATCAAGCTCAACATGTGATGATCCAGGATGACACGTATCACTTTTTCATTTCTCTGACATGTATAGTGGTCACGCCGGTATATGTCAGGGAAACTTCATTGAGATTTATTAGATTTATCTATCAAGAGTGATGGCACATTTGTTTCTTGCAAGCTCACTCATTCGCGGACATTAAGTTTTTTGTTATGTATTGTTCTTTATATATTGCAATAGTTGTATTCTTGTTTTTGGATCATTCTTGTACTTTCCTTTTTTATGTAATACAAGAAGAAGAAGATCGTTCTTCCTTGCCTCAATTTGAGTGTGCGTTTCTCTTTGATTGTGAGAGGATGTGTGTGAGCTCTCTTCTTATCTCCTTCCTCGTGACAAAAATTTGGCACGCCCGGTGGGACACGGCTTTTGGAGATTTCCTTGAGAAATCACTTCACAAATTTATCTTCCACACTCGGGTGTCCTCCTCCAGACTTCCTACTTCATTGTCTTCCCCTCTTCTTGGGCGACTCCTCGTCCACCTCTCCTCCTCAGGGCCACCTCTCCTCCTCAGGGCCATCTCTCCTCCTCTCGAGTGACTCCTTGTCCACCTCTCCTCCTCTCGAGTGACTCCTTGTCCACCTCTCCTCCTCTGGGCGACCTCTTCTTCCAAGCGTGGGTGATCTCTCCCTTCTCAAGCTTCTCCTCTCAACCACTAAAACTCAAGGCGACTACCTACTTCATGGGCTTCTTGGGAGACTCCTCCTCTTGAGCAATCTCCTCTATTTTTGGCTTCTTGGGCGACCCCTCCTCCTCTTGAGCAATCTCCTCTCTTGGCTTCTTGGGCAACTCCTCCTCCTGAGCAACCTCCTCCCTTTTTGTCTTCTTGGGCGACTCCTCCTCCTAAGCAATCTCCTCTCTTTTTTTCCTCAAGCCAAGTGACCTCCTCTTCCCTCAAGCTTCTCCACTTGGGCGACCTCTTTTCATTTGGGTGACTTCCTCTTCCATTAAGCTTCTCCATCGAGCTTCTTCATCAACGTGAGCCGCCACCTCCCATCTGATCACTCTCTCATTATTTCCTCTCTTGGAAATAGTTCTCAAGATGGTCCATGATCCACACCAGAGCTAGCAAGGAGAAGCAGTTAAGCCCTAAGAAGACACCAATCAAAAGCTATCACAGAAGAAGGCCAGACCCTTACCTAATGCTCGTAAGAAGTCTATTTGCCTCAAGCCTAGCTTCTAGAATAGAAGGATTAGAGGACAAGTCTAAAACTCAAAAGACTTTACCTCAAGTCACTTTTTTTAACACTGCTATGGTAGAGGAACTTTCCGCTCTCCTGTCAAGAATAAATATTAGATTTTCTTCATTTCATGGTGGTGCTAATGAAGATCCTGAAGACCATGTACGAAGATTTCTTTCAATTTGTAAGAGTAGGGGCTTACAACAACAACAAGACACCTTCATTGCTCTCTTCCCATCAACCCCCTTCAAGGATTGGCCGACAAATGGTTCAGCTAGTATATAGAAAACCATTTCCAAACATGGAAGCATTGATGACCGAATTCATGGAAGCATTTTGGCTAGGTAACTCTACAGAAAGAACATTAGATTAACTTGAGAATCTAATTTCGCATATGGGAGAATCATTTTCAGAACTTAAGACATGGGCAAGATCACTCCTGACAAGATTGTCGGAACCACCAGGGGATTTCCTTGTTAAGAAATGGGTAGAGAAAGCATTGCCGAAATCCACACAACAAAAGCAAAGAGAGATTTTGCAACCGAATGCCACGTTAAGAGAATTCGAAGCAACTGCCACAAGGATTGAGGTTGCACAGGTTCATTTTGGAACATAGCAAGGTAAGACTTTTCCCCAAGATGAAGATGTTGTGAGAGCCTTGAGAAAAGAACTAGAAGCCTTAAAGCTTCAAAGAAATCGAGAAGAAGACAAAGGTACCTCAGAAGGTCTCGGTCAGATACGACAAGAGCTTGAAGAGCTCAGAACATTAGAGGTAAGAATTGGACTATGGTGTTCTCTCTCTACTACTCAAAGACACACAGCACAAGAGTGTCCAAGGAGGCTAACATGCCCGTTTTGTGGAAAGGGTGGCCATGAGACCAAGGATTGTTATTTTTTGAAGGGTCTTGGGAACCAGAATATGATGCCAGGATAACCACGAGAAGCTCAATGGGTAGGGGTGGCCAGAAGAAGCTCAATGGGTAGGCGTGGCTCAGTCCTCCTTGTTAGGGCAACCACCCATACCGTCCACCACAACACCTTCTGTAACAACCTTTTACACCAGTCAAGGACATTCAACGGCAAGAAGGTAGGCCTCGTCAAAACCGACCACCTAGGCCTATAATGTGTTACCAATGTGGGGAGACACTTCCAAAGTAAGTGTTCCCTTCCCGAAGATGCCCCACCATGCAAAAACTGTCCCGACACTAGGGATCATTACACGAAGAACTTCCCGAAGTCAATTCTGTCCACAAGCACACAAGGTAACTCTTCCCCCTATATATGATCACAGTAACTAATGATGAGGGCAATGTAGACTCTCTAAGTGCTCGAGTAGTCCAGCTTGAGGAACTTCCCAGAGTAATGACATGGGCACAAAAGAAGAAGGAAGCCTTGAAGGATGCTTCCAAGGAAACAACAGATCTAGCTTGTTCAACGAAAGAAAAAGGGAAAAAGACCATAGAGCATGAACCTTCTCAAGAAGCCAAACACAACCAAGACAAGGAAAAAATCTCATCGGGAAGAGTAAGAAAAAATGAAGATACTCTCGAACACGTTATCGACAAAGCCTATGCAGTATCTAAGGAGGACCTAAGGCAGTTTTAGAATGGAGCTACTTCAAGGAACAATCAAGAAGGTTTTCTCACTGCAGTCCAAGTCTTGCAAAACACTTACCAACAGGTATCTCTATATAACTTGTTAGCTATGAGTCTTGGATTCAGAGGAGAAGTAATGGCTACCATAAATGGGTTAGACCCTCGCACCATATTAAGTGGCGGGCAAGGCTTCACTTCTCTAATTTCTCAACAAATACCTACGCCCTAAACTTATAGCTCGGAACTATGTAGGATGGAACCTCTTATTGATTATAAGAGCCCTAGATTAACTATAAGTATCGAGGGAACTCCCTTGGTAGGAGTAATAGTTGATGGGGGATCCGGTATTAATCTGATGCCTGAATGCACAATGACCTTGCTAAACTTAAAACCAACTAAGGCTTCTCATTTTACAGTATCATTGGCAGACCAAAGCAAGATAATCCCTTTAGGCATAGTGGAAAAGGTCGAAGTCGTCATTCATAAGTTAAAATTTGTGTTGGATTTTGTGGTAATAACACTCCGAAAGGTGAAGGGAGGATTTCGTCTCTTGATAGGAAGGCCATGGCTATGTCACAGTAAAGCGGTACATGATTCGGGTAGTGACACCTTATGGGTGGTTGGACCAAATAAGGTGATGAGGAAGCTTCAGATGGAAGGAGGAACAGATGAAGCCTTAGGTACTTCCCAAGTTGTTGTCCATCCAGAGCAAACTACAAAGGAAAGCAAGAAAGATAACAATAGAGAAGAAGAAGAGCAAACTGGACAAGAAGGAGCAAGCATTTGGGCCATGCCTCCACCATGGATTGTGGAGAATGTGGAAATATTAGGTGGAAATATTAGGACAAGAAAGGGTGTCTTCACCTCCGTGGGCGTCTCCACCTCCTAATTCAAGTTGGGCGTCTTAACCTCCTTAGGCGTCTTCACCTCCTAGTCCTAGTGGGTGCCTCCTCCACCTCCAAGTAGTTGGACGACTCCACCTTCTAGTCCCAGTTGGGTGCCTCCGCCTCCAAGTAGTTGGGCCACTCAGAGGCTTGGGCTCCATTCTCTATTCAAAGGCCTCCATACTGGGCACCTGAATGGGCAGCTTATCCTCCATCTTGGGTTACCCCTACAATTGGTTCGGCGGCCCAATGGGCATCAGGGAAACCTCATACAGAGTCAACTTAAGGGAAATACTTGACACTAAGGAAGAAGTTGATATAGGAGAAGAATTATCTATGGAAGATCTACGTGACATCATGGATTGGATTGAGGAGACTAATAATGTTTCATGCTTTACAATAGCAATCAAGGGGAAAGAAGAAGAAGAACCTACCGTGGAGTCTCTAGTATTAGGAGAGTCGGCTAAAGATTCTAGAAGAGGTAAAGTTTCGAAAGGAATTGAAGGAAGCCGAACAGAAGAACAACTAGTAGAGAGCATATTCCCACTGGTAGAAGTCCCAGTGGGATGGACGCAGGAAAAGACACAGGAAATCGCCATCAATGGTAGTGAAAGGCTCTTGAGCCCAAGGAAAAAGTGATTATACGAGACTTTATGATGTTCAAAACCCCTCGCAATCGGTCTACTTGGATTACCTAGAGCCCACAATTATCTCGAAATGGATTTTTCTTATGGCTATGCACTAGCTCATAAGTTCCCGGCAAACGCACCAAATGAAACGCTTCTAATGCCCAAGAAAAAGATGCCCACCAATGCTTATGGCCGATGATAATTGCTCAAAATTTTTGATGTTAGATCAGCTTCTATCTGCCTAAGTTCCCAACCTCACTCCAATGTATCCTTGGAGGACACGAAGAAGATACATGCACCAATAATTATTCGGCCCTAGTGATTACTTGTGACAACACCCCTCTTTTTCCTTACTCACACCTCCTCTGCAGGCCACAGCCAAGCCCTGTCATGTCAATCTGATGTTTCTTGGCATAAGAGAAATCAGAATAACAAGTCTTGTCCTCTTTACGTTGGATGAAGCTCTGCGAACTGAGTTTCTATCTCTTCTGGAAATGATGGGCAACCTCAGTCATAAGGAAACCTAGCACAAAACGCAAACAAAAGATAGGAAGAATTATCAGCCACCCTACTTGTTAAGTCATGGAAGAAATTGAATCCACACTTGATTTGAGATAGTGAACGTTCATCGACAAATATTTCCATGGGAATGGAATCACCGTGCTGGATGTTCCTTCTCTATGCCTCGGTTCGCATGTGTGATACTCTCACAAGAAAGAGATTCAACCCTTGCGCAATTGCTTCAATGACTCCAATCATTAGCATTCATTCCCGCAAGCGAAACGAAGATACAATCTTGGTCCATCATCCGAATGGTAGAGAAAGGGACTGGAAATGTGCCAAACTTCGACATTGGTTCAATACATGAAAAGGCCAATACTATCATCTACTTAAACCACGTTTCAAAATAGGTGATACGTGTAACTCACGATGCAAGTTACATCCCCGGTCTAAATTGTGGGTTGATAAATGCTTAAACATATGGAAGTCATGTTTGCCATTGCACTACCGTGTTTTCCTCTGGAGAGTAGTGGTGGGCGATATCAAATGTCAAGAATTTTTTGGCCAGATATTCCACACTACTATTTCCTTGTCCAAGTTGTGGTAAGCATTCAGAAATCTTGCAACACATATTTCGGAATTACAAGAAAATACCAAACTAACGGAGTGATTTAAACAGAAAGTCAAACCCTTGCATCCAAGGTTTTCAAAGCAAACACTTACCTTTAAGCTAGAATTGTTTGTCAATTCAGCAACTCCATGGATTGCAGATCAACTTAGGTTCTGGATCCTTCAGTTCATATGGCAATCAAGGAACACTATACTTTTGAGAAGACAATCATGGTTAGGAAGAGCATACCTCCATTCCTGCTTGGGGAATGAATATTTTCCACCATTTCACCCTCAGTAAAAGATCAACTGCTGGATTTACTGGTATGTGATATTTAAATGTAACAAATTCACAATCTCCTCCAGGCAATTCATCCCCCTTGATGCAAATGGAAAACCACAAAACGGAACAGCCGCAATCGCCAAGAAATCACCTTCTGCCTTCACCTACACTTGTAAAGAGAACCCCGCCTCCGGAGAGCTTGCAGAAAGCATCTCTTCAGCCCCCGTTGAGGATTATAATTCCTCTCAGATGCCATAGTATCCGTGCCTTTCGACAAGTCATTAACCTCCTCAGTGGATGAATGTGCCCGAATCACTCCCCAGCTTGTGTGCCCCTGTCCCCTGTTTTGATGTGCGCAATCCCTTCTATTATGGGCAGCCTTCCCTTGATAATATGTTTGCACAACAGCAAGGACATCCAAAAAGACTTGACTCTCGACCACCAGGATGTATAACTCAAGGAGGATTCCTCCAGCTAATATGAGAATGTTGAGAAAAATTTATTATTTTCTGCACATTTCCGTCCTTCCTTTGCTACAACAGTTCCCTCGATATGTGGGGATGA
The DNA here is from genome assembly GCA_020310875.1 of Ceratopteris richardii. Classification (NCBI taxonomy): domain Eukaryota; kingdom Viridiplantae; phylum Streptophyta; class Polypodiopsida; order Polypodiales; family Pteridaceae; genus Ceratopteris; species Ceratopteris richardii. The sequence continues at coordinate 35,455,032 of CM035410.1, read as the reverse complement.
TCTCCTAAAGAGGAATGTCGTAGGTTCAGAATTGTTGTTCCATGTCAGAGCTACAGTATGTTTTGAGATAGCCATCTCTGAAGCGTTGTATTAAAGTTGAAATCCAGCAGCACCTGTCTCCGCCATCTTAAGCACATCAAGTTCCTCTATAGCACACATACAAACTTGAACGAAGCCTCGCTTTATCAAAAGATTGTCACCCTGCCATTGTGTACGTACCACTTTCAATTCAGCATGGATGCATTTTTGACAAGTTTCATTCACAGAGGATCCCCTAAACTCATGAGAACTTACGACCACTCATGAACGAATGCCTCAGCTTTCATTCTACCCCGGTGCCTGTCACAAAATAGTCAAGAGAGAGAGACGGAAGATCTTGTATGCTCTTCAAAAACGAAGTATGAAAAAATGCCCCCTCCTCCAGTATCCAGTGCTTCCCTTCAAGACAACAGCTGTTGAAAATATATTTGCGATCGACGGATGAAAACTTCGACGCTGGAGAGTGATACCGTTTTACTGAGATCAGTGAGACCAACGAAGCACAGGAGCTCCCCTCTCTGATCTGTCTGCTACTCCCCTTCGAAGAACAGCCCCCCTCCTGAAGAGTCGGGCTACTCACACCCCTGCTATTGACGAAGATGAAGCCACCTTCTGCTGGACGATAGAAGCTTGCCTAGTAATCCACAACTGTGTCGATCCCCCAGCAGAGGAACCCCCATGGCCAGAAAAAATGAAGAAAAAGACCCATCAGTTCTCTTGGAGCCTGCGCAATGCTCTCCACATTCCCATGTGCAGCGTGTGCCCCCCCCCTTCAGTCCTGCTGCCATTGCCATTCGTTCACATGTATTGGCTCAAAAAGAAACACTGGAGTTGTCGCCCTCCTGCTTAACGGGGTTGGACTAAGAGTTTCCCCCCCTTCTTCCAGCTGTTCCCTTTTCTGATGTATACCAGAAAAAACACACACGAAACTCTCGGAGAATTCCCCTTTGCTTGAAGCCTTCTCCTCCTCGTGCACACCGGTAGGATAGGAACTAGAGACCCCCGCTAATTGCCCTCCTGCTCCCGAAATGAATTTCCATGATGCTCATTTGATCCCTGTTGGTAGGTATGGTAGGACCATACTGCTGAATCTTTGCCACTTGTTGCCTCAATGTCCTCACCTCAAGGTTATCTGATCAATACTCTAACATCAGATTCAACTTCATTAACATGCTCCAACTCCCCAGTCCCGAATCCAAGTACCAAATCATTGAAAAATAGCCATGCCCTTCATCAGCTGTTTGTTTCCTTTGTGATCAATAGCTCTCCCACTTCTTGCTAATCTTGGAATTTTTTTGGTATCTCTTCTAATTTGGACGTTCAAGGAGAGCTTTCTATGATGATTATCTTCTCTAGATGAAAGAGCTCCACGAGAAGAAGCGCTACTTCCCAGTAAGTTGGGACCATTTTATGCTGAAATAGTTGCGCTATGTGCCACCTCCAACTTGTAAATCGTGACCGCTGCTGCTAATCTCTCTACCTAAGGACCCCTATGAATTGCTCAGCATAGGATTATCTATGGACGACCAGGCATCTACCGCCATATTTTCCCCCCATTTGGAAAGCTTCTTCCTGAGAACGAAAAAACCTCTTCTCCTTCGCGAAGGGCCCCCAAAAGCGAAACCCCCATTGAAGATCAACAGCCCCCAGCCTCCTTTCTTTATTTTTTTTGTTCTACACTGCCCCTCCTCTTCTTTCACCTGTGCTGAGTGCGCAATATCCCCCTCCAATTCCTCTGAAATTGTCGTGTGGTCTGTTCCGTTGGCTTCAAAACCCCCTTCCAATGGCTAATCAAGCGCCACATGGACTATGAATCACTATCGCTCTTTTTCTCTTCCTCTGATCATTAGCCAGAAGAACCCCAAACTACTCTGTGCAGAAACTTCAGACCGCGATTCTTCAACTCTCCCCTCGTTCCTGCACACGAAAAGACCGAGAGCTAGCTAAGAGAGAGAGAGCCAAAAATGACAGCCCCCAGAAGCTTCTCCTCCAATCCAGAAACGCGTTTCTTCACTTCCTCCTCACCCATTTTTCAATTCCCCCGTCTTCGAGAGGACTCCCCGAAGAAAAAACATACAGACCTTCCTTATCCCCCTTGAGCACACGGCCAGCCTCCCCTTTTTTCGACAACTAAGGACCACTCCTTTTTTCCGTTTTTTTTTCGTCAGAGCCCCCTAACACAATATGGTCCATCCACGGAAGTGAGGGAATGACTTTGGCAGTGAGCCAACAGGAGGACTTCCAACTTGCACATTGGCAGTTGCAGCCATAAATCCATGGGGAGATGTTCCCATGCGAAACGAACTGGAGCCATAAGAGGACGACAAAACACTTTGGTTATCAGGGGGAGTTGCACCAAAAAGGAACCCCAGAGACGTATAACTTGAATCCTGTGGGCCACCTGTAAAGAGCCGCAGGTTGCCACTAGGCTTATTGCCCCTCCTTCGATGACGAATAGGGACATGAGTTTCAGAAAAACTGCTAGAAGCGCTATTTGCGCTATCAACAGTGAATTTCGAGCTTGCGGGTTCTCCAGCACCATTGCCTGATTTCCCATCATTTGCAGATACCTTATTTTCAATCCCCAAGTTGGATGTTCTACTACTCTTACATAGTTCCTGTTCGTAGAACACAAGTCCATCATTCAAAGCTGTAGCTAATTCCTCTGATATCTTTTTCTGTCCACGAATGTCCTGGCTCTTACTTAATCCTCTCTTGCCATGCTGTGTGACAACAATCAATTGTTGGACAAAACTATCATTCATCTCACAATCATCTTCTTCATCCTCATTGTGGCTCTTGGTAGCGAAGGCAGCAGACAGACCTCCTTTTCCGTTTCGCTCGTCAGACCATTACGTAAGGACGTGCGAATAAGCCTTCTGGACTTATCCTCTTGTGTTATCAAGACCTTCTCAGAACCCTTGAGGATAAAATATCCTCCAACATCAAGAGCACAATGGCCTTTTTCAAGTGAAACCTTTTCTCCACATCCCTGCAATCAATATCTCCGCATGCTTCTCATCAATCATCAAATCCACTCTTCAAGTACCTGAAATCAAGCGTATTTTCCTGCCAAATAGAACCACATTAGTGCATAAAAACCAACCATTTTCGGAGCTAACAGGTAGTCTAGCCTTCATCAAGGAAATGTTGTTTAAAGACAAGGAAGGGGCAACGTCGGAGCCAGTCAAGGAAGTCAACTTAGGAGGAGAAGATAATCCACAAAATCTTCTACTGGCAAGTTGGTTGTGGGACCACCCTCTTCTTCTCACAGAGATAATAACATTCATGAATAATTTTAAAGATGTATTTGCATGGAGTTATAAAGATTTGACAGGAATACCAAAAGAAAAGGGAATACACACTATTCCTCTCGTGGAAGAAGCTCGACCAATTAAAGGTAAAATCTATACGCTAAATCTAAAATATGTAGATGGAGTCAAGAAGGAGATCTAGAAAATGGAGAAAGCAAGTATCATAATTCCTATAGAACATTCATAATGGTTGTCTCCCATGGTTATCGCCCCTAAGAAGCAACCTAATAAAATCAGGGTTTATGTGGATTTCTGAGCATTAAATAAGGTAACCATCCCTGATGGTTTTCCACACTCTTTTCTAAACAAGTGATTGAAGATGTGGCAGGACATGTGCTCTACAGTTTCATGGATGGTTTCAATGGATACAACCAACTAGAAATCCATCTTGAAGATCAACCAAAAACAGCCTTTTTAATCCCTTGGGAAACCTATATTTACACCGAAATGGCTTTCAGCCTTAGGAATGCACCAGTCACTTTCAACAGGACAGTATATCTTATCTTCAACAAGTTGCTCCTAAAATTCTTAAGAATTTTTATGGATGACTTTTCAACATTCTCTAGGGAAGCATGCACCACTACACTAGAAAATGTACCAGAACATTTAAAGCAATTAGAACAAGTATCCAGCATTGCAGAGAGACAGGTTTGAAACTTAACCCTAACAAATGTCACTTTCTGGTAACCCAAGGCACCTTGTTAGGACATGTGATCTTTGCTAAAGGGATGAATCCAGATCTTGACAAGGTAATATCAATTCTTAAGCTTCCAAGACCTATAAATGCTAAGGAGGTCTAGAGCCTCTATGGGCACAATGGATATCATCGAAAGTTCATACGCATGTATGCAGAGGAAGCACGACCACTTTCATGACTTACTAGTAAAAGTTTTCCCTTCCAATGGTTTGAAGAAGAAGAATCTGCATTCACTTATTTGAAACAGAGGTTGGAATCTGCACCTATACTTATCTCACCAGATTGGTCTAAGACATTTCATGTGCATGTAGACGCAAGCTTGTATGAAGTAGGAGCTTTACTGACTAAACCAAGTGAAACACACAAATTAGACCAACCCATTCATTATGCGCATAGGCTCCTCTCAAAAGCCGAGAAGAACTATAGCACTACGGAAAGGGAAGCATTAGCTATTATATTTGCCCTCAAGAAATTCAAGCACTATGTATTAGGCACTACATTCATAGTAATTACTGATCATTAATATTTGTTGAATAAACCACAAGTCGCAGGAAGAGTATGGGGATGGTTGCTTCTCTTTCAAGAATTCGATTTTGAAATTGTACAGAGATGCAGCAGACAACATGTCATTGCATACCACCTTTCTCGCATCAGACACCCAACTGAAGCAACAAAGGGAGAAGAAGATGATTTCCGAGGCAGTCAAATATACAAGGTATATCTAGCACCCATATGGTATGATGATTTGACTCTGCTCCTCAGAAAGGGTCAATTCCATACCGGGTCTACTCCATTGGGGAAGCGTAGACTCCTCTTAAAAAGTAAGAATCTCATAATGGCAAAAGACACCCTCTATAAGGTTGACCCTGATGGGATGTACAGAAAGTGCCTTCAACCACATGAAATAGAAACTGTTCTTCAATTGGCACATGAGGGTAAGTTTAGTGGTCAAATAGCAAGTAAGGAATGTAATGCTGAAACAGTAGCCTCATTCTTGTATGATCACATCTTTTGCAGATATGGATGTCCAATGGAGGTAATAACAGGCCAAGGATCCGATTTCATCAACAAGGTAGTGACTTTAATTTTTGAAAAGTATCAAATATTCCATAAGAAGTCCTTCACATACTACCCAAAGGAAAACGGTCTAGTAGAGAGCACAAATAAGGGTCTCATGCTCCTACTAAAAAAAACATGCTTACACTTTCCTAATACATGGGGACAAGCATATATGGGAACTCTATGGGCCTACAGAACATCATTCACGACCACAACAAAGCATACCCCGTTCGAGCTTATACAAGCAATTGCTCCATTTGAATTCTTGCATGGCTCCAGCCGCGTTGGAACCAATCGAATTCCTAGATTTATTGGAGCACTCTGAGCAAACATCGTGAGGCTACAACTTCTGGAAGAAAAGAGAAAAATAGGCAATGAGCATCTTGTCACAGTACAGGAAAAGAGGAAGTAGAATCATGATGCAAACCTCTGGAGACCTAAGATCAAAGAAGGGAGCTTAGTTTTGATGTACCACCCACGGCTCTTTGAAAAGAAAGCTAAGAAGAAATTGATGCCAAGGTGGAATGTTCCCTTAAGGGTTATACGAACACTAGCAAAAGGTGCAGTACAAATTTCCACGCTAACTTGCACGATATTGCCCTTAGTAAACGAATCAAAGCTAAAACCCTATGTGGAATGATAGGAGAGAAGGAACACAACCTTGTACATAATGGACATAACGAGCTTATGTTTTTCCCTTTTACCTTATGTCCTTTCCCTATTAGCTATTGGAATGATTAGATTCAGTTTTATTTTGGTTCCACTCCGAGTCCCACGCCCACTAATTTCCTCCCACTACCCACTTCTAGCTATTATCACCTCCTACTTCATTGTCCTCCACCTTCCCTCCTTCTCCCTATGCAACTTCTTTATGCGACACAAGACCACCTTCTAACACTTAACCTCCGGACCTCCTACTTCATTGTCCTCCACCTTCTAACACTTACCCCCTACTTCATTGTCCTCCCCGCACCCAACTTGCACTCTCCAACCTCACCTTGGGAGACCACCTACCAACCAATCTCCACTTTCCTCCCTCTTTCACCACCCCTCCAATTCTGCCCATAACATGGGCGACCACCCTCACTCATTCCTCCTACGCTTAAGCTAGCTTCCCTTCACTCACCCATTATGATAATAAGTGATTTCAACTCTCACTCCTCCTTCTAACACATCCACCAACTCTTACACTCCTCCATTGTCACTCCTAGCAATCTTCTCCTAGGCCCTATTGAATTACCCTCCCTACCTCCTTCTAGAAACTTGGGGGACCACCCCTCCCTCCCCCTAATGCATATAGGCGACCTCCCCTCCTCCGTCCTCTAATTCTGGAAAGGGATACCTCCCCTCCTTCCTCTAATTCTGGCAAGGTCGACCTTCCCTCCTTCCTCCAATTCTGGCAAGGGCGACCTCCCCTCCTCCTTCCTCTCATTCTGGCAAGGACTACCTCCCCTCCTCCTTCCTCTAATTCTGGCAAGGGCGACCTTCCCTCCTTCCTCCAATTCTAGCAAGGGTGACCTCCCCTCCTCAGACTCTCCTACGGTAACCTATTCCTCACCTCTCTCCTATAAAAGGAAGAAGCCCCAAGAGAAAAGGATATAGTACAAACTACACATTACAGGAGACCATAGCTGATAGAGATCGGAGAGAGGGAGTGAAGTCTTAGAGCTTGTAGAGCTAGATTGAGTTTCCATTGCCTTCGAGTGTTCTTTGTCTGTAGGCGAAGTGGTATGACTAATTGATGGTATTACATTCGGTTCTTGTCTGGTAATATACTTACTGTTGTAGTGCTACGTCTTGTGTCATATGTTATTGTGTGTCATATGTTATTGTTCTCACTTGTGTTATATATGATGTTCTCGTTCTCACTATTTCTATCTATTATTTTTGTGTCTAACTCCTAACTATAGATATAGATTCAGGTGATGTTGAAAAAGTATATTACGGTAATGTGTTGTAATGAGCTCTAGGAGTAGTGCATTTTGCATTCCTTGCACCCACACGCTTTGCACTTCACCATCTACAAGAGGCGAGCCTTTGAGGAGGCACAGGAGCTTGAACTATACCATCTCTTTATGAGTATGGATAGTGCTGCAGCATGGCATACCCTACGAGAGCCATGCCCAACCACACCTATTGGGGACCTACACACATGGCATGATTATAGTGAGAGATTATATGAGGTACCTAGGCAGCCTCCCATTACCCACCCACTTGAGCCTAGCCCTACTAGTTCTTCTGTCTTCACAACAAAGATGGTTGAGAGCACCATAGGACGACTATGATATGGACGCTCGACAGACCACACATAATTGGAGAGCGAGCATCTCATATACGAAGCCTCCACTATAGCCTTGTTGATTGCACATGTCTTCAACCAAGCTATAGGGGAGGGCTTCCCAGAGGAGTGGACTAGGCACTCAATTGAGCCTATCCACAAATCTGGTGACACCCTGGACCCAAGGAACTACAGGACCATCATGGTTGTCCACACCATGCCAAACTATACGGTGCTATTAGCTCATGAACTGATTGATTTTTATGCACTAATATGCTTTTGTTGTGTAGAATACATGCTTGATTGCAGGTATCTTGAGGAGAAAGTGGGTGTTATGACGAGAAAAAGAACTAAAATGTAGTGCTAAAAGGGAGCTTGAAGGACTTCTGCCCATTGTGTTACCTTCGGGTGCAGCTTAAAAGCTTGTTGCAGTGTGGGAGGAGTGTCTCTTGATGAAGATGCATTTGAAGAACTTAAGAGAAGCCATGGGAGGAGCTCGTCAACGATGCAGGTTGCAAGTACTTTTCAGCTCTTAGGGACTATCCCCTTTGCACTAACGCAATTATTGCTTGCTGTATAGCAGGCTGGAGCCACACGATCGGCCAAAAAAATATTTGGTGGAGCTTAGAGATTAGATTACAAAAGGATTTCTCTTGTCTTCCTTTATGGATTTGCATATGCTGGCCCTTTGGACAATTGTTTTCCATAAACTTATGGATCAGATTTTCAAGAGGAACAAGATGGTGCTAGTATTGTGAAAACGATGGTGTTGGCGCAAGTATTTTCTGGACCTTGGAATAACCTCATATATATGCTATACTTTGGATTGACCTTGGCAGTTCGGTGTGGGAGTTTTGTGAAAAACAAGGTGAAAAAGGGCTTTGTGAATGTTCAATTGAACTCTTGGAAGCTATGGCCTATTGTAATACCATAAAATGGAGTCCTTCATGTAGCTGGAATGGAGGACCAAGGGTTTTCCGTTTTATTTGTCAGACAAATGGGCCGTTTCCATTTTGTGTGCAGAAGGGAGGAAGTTTCTTTTGTTCTTTTGCTACAAAGATTGTGTGGTCTATTCTCTTCAGAGGTGATTAGGGCCTTTATCTCGATGGCAGCAAAAGGGAAAACTTTCTTTTTCTATCGCTCTTGCTCCAAGGAGGTAGCGACTGTTTTATTTCTCTCCCACAAAGAAGGGGGGGGGGGGGGGGGGGGGGGGGCTTTTGCTTCCGTTTTCGAGATATTATTTCGTCAGCTGCTGTCGGAGGTGTTTGCGAAGGGAGGGGCTGGTGGTTGCAGAGTCGAGGAGCTCTTTGGCATATGGGCTGGAGGAAGCTTTGGAATGTTGATTCTTGCAGACGAGCATCATTCGGTTCTCATAGGGCCTTCGAGTACAGAGGAAAGAGTACAAAAAGTGGGGGTCTCGTCGAGAGAACTGCTGGGCATCCGATCTATTCGTGCTCTGTCGTTGGCTGGGTGCACACACCATAAGGGGAAGGAGACAGAGATAAGAGGGGAGAGAGAGCTCTCTCGCAGAGGTCTTAGGAAGGGGGCAAAGAACTAAAGCTAGAATGTGTGCGTTTCTTTTCTCTCAGCGTGTGCAGAATATGGAGGAATAGGGCTAGATGGTGGGGGCAACATAGTATTGAGGGTGATATACTCTCCATCGACGACAATAGTTATAGGCGAAGGCACAGGTGAAGTAGGATGCAGTTACCGAGAGACAACATGCACTTGTTTATGCATCCTCGAAACAGCACATCAGAAAGACGGTGAAATAGCCATATACACATCATGCTTGGTATCATTGGAATCGACTTTCCAAGGTGAAATTGTCCTCGAGAACCTCGAGTTGCGGTTCCAGCCGAGAGGAGTGTGCCGTGAAGTAGAGGGCGCATCAAAAGATTCCGAGTTCAGTCCCAATTGCTTAACGAGGACACGCTGTGGATTCCTTGTACAAAGTCTTGGGATTCACTTTATTTGAAGTTGGACATGGCAAGGGAAGTACTGTGGAACCATGGTGGAGCATACGGGAATGAATGAAGATGCTGTAAGAAAGAGAGAAGATGAGGCAGAGACCTTGAGTGAGTCTAATCATGTTTCTTAAGCTCCAGGTCAAGGTATCCTCCAAGGAGGTGTTTCTCCTGTCTGTATGCTTTAACTGGAATTTTGCTACTATGCCTTTTCACATGACGTAAATTCTCCCCTTGTCGGCATCTGTAAATGTCTGTGTCTATTTGTGAGTACTGGGAATGCTCGATCCAACATAATATCGGACGACAAAGCTCATGGATCTAAAACACAAACTGCAGCTGTAGGTAGTTTTGAAGGTTTTCCTGTGGAAGGGAAGGAATAAGTGGCAGTCATTTTACAAATTATTTGCCTCCTTCAGTATCATTCCCTTGCATTATAATCCGCTATGCATAGATAAAAGTGGCGATCTTTTCTTATTGCAGAACAAAGATCTTTGGGCTGCATATCATCGCAAATTGCAACTTCAGCTGTGGATTGTCTACAGAATCTGAATTCTCCTCATTCTGGGAAGTTACTGATTTGCGAGAGAATGGACAAGTGATGTACAAGAGAAGTACGAGCACAAACCTTCAGCGAAGAACCGTGTGTGGATTAAAACCCTGGAGGCAGATTGAATAGTTTTCAAAGGGAGAGATTATGTGGGACTTTGAACTACTATTTGCAACGTGAATAAGGATTTGCTTGTCGTTGTGGCTAAACAATGAAGAAAGATCATGACCAGTATATATTTGCAGATCAGACATCTACAAATGAGAGTTCGGATACTGTTGCAAATCTTCGGAGCCGCATCATCAAAAATACATGAAGGATTTGCTTTTTGCAAACTTTATATTGTAAGTTTACATTAGCTACGTTGAATCATTTTCGTGTTGCTAAATGGGAACTTCAACAATTTGTCATAGAAATTCGCACACAGCAAATATGGACGGAATTTGTTTTCTAACAATTGCGCTGTGTAATTTGAATACAGCGTGTCTGTTTTGATGCAAAAAAAAGATAACCCGCACACCAAACCATACTAGAGTTCCCTTGTATGGGTAGGCGAAGGCTCGTGGAAAATTCATGGAGTGATAGCATATGCGGAAGACGGGTAGACCTACATCAAAGATATTAAGGCCGAATAAGGGAACGTGAAGAGAAAAAGAGGAAGTGAGCATGGGTATGAATGTGTGTGTGGGATAGCATATGAAAAAGTAAGAGTGAGTTTGTGTGCATGAATAAGAAGGGGGAGAGTGGGCATGTGTAATAGAGTGGATGTGTGTAAATGAAGGAGTGGGTAAAAGAGTGAAAAGGTGAAAGCGTATGAGTATATGTGAGTGTGGACGGGTAAGAGAGAGTGAGGGAAAAAGGGGGTGCATGTGAACGCATAGAGTACTGCGAGGTGTGTATGTGGTTGAGTATATGCCGGTAAGTGTAGTGTGTGCGGGAGAGTAAGTGCAAGTAAGTGTGAGAATGAGAAGTTATCCTTACAAGATACAAATGTGGATACTGTGCAAAGGAAGGAGACTAAGTGCAAGGAAATTAGAAAAAATAAAACTGCACATAAGACACTTTCCCTTGGACTAAGAGGCTAATCATTTTGGTGCGTCTGCCGGGAATTGGCTTAGCACATCTCATAGAGAGTGCTACGAATTCGCTTGGTGCCCCAATCGTGTTGCACAGCCAAGTCGATCCCAAATCTGCTTTGATCTTCGTTAAAGAAATGGCTCAACAAAAGCAAGCCTATGGTTTTGAGAAGACCAACATGAGGCAAATGAATTCTGGACAAAATAGGAGATGGATATATTTTGGTTCGACCATGAGACATCATGTGAACCGAGGGTGGCAATTTGGCCCGATATCAAATTATGTGAGATGCTGGTGTTGCGAGCAGGTGGGGCATATAGCCAAATATTGCCCTCGCATATGCACCCCGTTGGATTTTGTCCCCACATGTGAGGACTGCGGGAAAAAGCGGTTATGTGAGCACATGTGTAGCTCAAAAGAAGTGAATGTCAGAAAGGTTGCAACAAATGGACCTGGTAGGTGTGTATCTTCTCTATATGTGGAGGTTGACAAGAGCGGAGTTACTTCGTCGATAAAGACCGCAAGAGCAAGTGAGAGCAAGGACACTGGATCTCAAGACTGAGGCTTGGTAGAACTTGTGAAGAGCCTGGAATGTCAAGTCAATTGGCTGCATGTGGAGCGGGATGGCGATAAGGTCAAGATTGAGAGAATAGAAGAAAATCAAGTGAAAATGGAAGAAGTCTTAGGAAATTGGGAAAAGGAGATGCGATCAGTGGAAAGTGAGAATGAAGAGTTAAAGGGGGAAAACAAGAACTTAAAAAGACAAATCCAAACACTTCAGCATGAAAGCGGGGTTAGAAGGGGAAAGCAAATGAGAAAAGAAGTCTTAGACATTAGAACTCGTCGGGTAACAATAGACTGCTACTATGTCATGATCGAAGAAGAGCCCTCAAGAGATAGGGATGACCTGATGAGGAGAGTCGAACGAATGGAGCATGAAATTGAGAAGGTACAAAGCATAATCCGTCGATATAGTGATCAAGCGGGTAAGGCATATGAGGAGTTCCACCTCGAGTTAGAAAGAATGAAAAGTGCCCAAGCAGAGAGCGATGAGAAAGTGAGACAGGTAGAAAAAGAGAATGCAAAGCTGAGTAGCAAGCTCGGTAGGTGGATGAATCGGAAAAACGACGAAACCCGAGAATGGATAGAGGACCCGAAAGTAGGAAGAATGAAAGGAGAGCTTAAAGCCATGTTGGATAGGTTGGATGCGTTCGGAACGGAGTTAGAAAGGACAAAGAATGAATTGTCGAAAAAGGTAGATGATCTGGATGAAGAAAATATGAGTAGGATTTGGGAGGAAAGATCGATTAGAGAGGAAGTCGAGAAGTCGATCGTTCGAGTTGAGAAGAGGGAGGATATTCCCCTCGGCTCTGAAAAAAGGGTGAGAGAGGATAAAGAGATGGAGCAAATATGGAATCGGTTCCGAAGCATCGATTGTGACCTGTTCCAATACCAGAGCGATATTGATTACAACAAACAAGGATTAAGGGACTTAGCGGCGAGGCTTGAATCATTGAGGAGCACAACGAGCAATGGTAATTTTCCAGGTCATTTGTCGGGTCAGGTGGAAGCTCTACGAGGCAGAGGGTGGAGATGAAAAAGAGACAGACGAGGCGATGGATGTCGGTGAGGACGGCTTAGGTCTGATTAGGGTTTGCTTTGCGGATTGCGAGTCAGAGATGTGAGGATGGATGGATTGAGTTGGTTGTACGCTTAGGAACTGAAGTGACATTTTTTGAGGTTTCAGGACAATGAGGTAGTTAGTGTGTGCGGGTTCCGAGAGGAAAAGTTGACCATGGCATTAGTGGCCGGATTTTGGATTGAGTAGCGGCAGAGAGGAGATGTGTCTCATCGGGATGTCCACGGGGAGTTTATATGTGTGTGTCGTGATCGGGATGGTTGGGAAAAGATCCTTTCTTTTGTCTCCTAATTCTCGGGATGCGAGAATGAAAAAAAGAGAAAAAAATATATGTTTATGTATGTGTGCATGTGGCTACGCGCCTATGTGGGCTGATAGGTGGGTGGACCCACTTTGGCCGGGTGGTCAAAGCCACGAACCGACGTCGGTTTCGCATAGGGCTAGCCCTCTGTGTGTCGCGCGCTGCGTTGGGTTGGTAGATGGGTGGAGCAAACTCGATCGGGTGGTCGAGTCCACGAGTTGCATCCAGCTTCGGCATAGGCCGGCAAGTGTGAGTAAATATGTTAAAAAAATGATGGAAAAGAAAAAGAGAAAAATGTGAAAAAAAAATGAGACGAATTCCTCGCTCGAGGGGGGACAGAAGAGAGGTGAGAGAGCATGATGCTCGGATGGGAATGTGTATATGTGTTGTGGGGATTCGGGTTATGTGTGGGCTCCCGATAAAACATGTCAAATCCAAGCTTAAGCTCGGCTAGGGTTTTGGCTGCGACGTGTCTGTGGAAGACTTTGACTTGAGAGATCCAATCGTGCTAGGTACCTTGTTTGTCTACAAACCTTCGGGAAGTGTTCAATTTGGCTCTTAGGTGGTACAACAACTTGAGAAGTCCTGAATCGCGTTGATGATGAGTGGTCCTGTCGAGGTAAGCTTGTGTTAGGCTTGAGTGGTCCTTGTCGGGTATCCATCAAGTTAGAGTGATGTGGTGGCGACCTGATATGGAATCTAGTTGAAAAGGAGAGAGAGAGAAAAAAAAATCAAGGAGTCGATGAAAAAAAAAGTGGGTAGTGAAAACCCTAGGTCAAAGGGGCATGGAAATTGGGAAAGAGGATTTGAGTGGAAATGGAAAAGAAATTAGGAAAGTGAACGTATAAATCAAAAGAGTAGCGAAAAGGAAGAACAGATGCGGGTCTTGCATGTAGGTATGTTGTATGTAACGAGAATGCATGTGTGATGTGGGATCATGATTTGTGTGTTGCGTTTATATGTGTGATATGGATGATTGATATGGATGTTTTTCATTTTGGTAATAGATGTGGTGTTTGATGAAAAATGATCTAACATGTTTTGATAAGTTTGTAGACAGGTGGACATGGCGATGAAGATGCAAGAAGATGGACAAAGATGGTAAGTGAAATGATTGGATTTTGGTACTAACCGATGATTGTATGAGGGTGATTGTAGGTGCTACATTGATGAAGAAGAGAATAGGCATGCAAGGTAAGGATTTGTATTTGATTGAGTGATGAGCACATGTTGGATGATTTGAGTGCAAGAACATGTTTGGCTCGTCGGGGACGACTTCGCACATAAGTGAAGGGGAGTATGTTAACTCATGAACTGATTGATTTTTATGCACTAATATGCTTTTGTTGTGTAGAATACATGCTTGATTGCAGGTATCTTGAGGAGAAAGTGGGTGTTATGACGAGAAAAAGAACTAGAATGTAGTGCTAAAAGGGAGCTTGAAGGACTTCTGCCCATTGTGTTACCTTCGGGTGAAGCTTAAAAGCTTGTTGCAGTGTGGGAGGAGTGTCTCTTGATGAAGATGCATTTGAAGAACTTAAGAGAAGCCATGGGGGAGCTCGTCAACGATGCAGGCCGCAAGTACTTTTCAGCTCTTAGGGACTATCCCCTTTGCACTAACGCAATTATTGCTTGCTGTATAGCAGGCTGGAGCCAAACGATCGGCCAAAAAAAAATTTGGTGGAGCTTAGAGATTAGATTACAAAAGGATTTCTCTTGTCTTCCTTTATGGATTTGCATATGCTGGCCCTTTGGACAATTGTTTTCCATAAACTTATGGATCAGATTTTCAAGAGGAACAAGATGGTGCTAGTATTGTGAAAACGATGGTGTTGGCGCAAGTATTTTCTGGACCTTGGAATAACCTCATATATATGCTATACTTTGGATTGACCTTGGCAGTTCGGTGTGGGAGTTTTGTGAAAAACAAGGTGAAAAAGGGCTTTGTGAATGTTCAATTGAACTCTTGGAAGCTATGGCCTATTGTAATACCATACAATGGAGTCCTTTCATGTAGCTGGAATGGAGGACCAAGGGTTTTCCGTTCTATTTGTCAGACAAATGGGCCGTTTCCATTTTGTGTGCAGAAGGGAGGAAGTTTCTTTTGTTCTTTTGCTACAAAGATTGTGTGGTCTATTCTCTTCAGAGGTGATTGGGGCCTTTATCTCGATGGCAGCAAAAGGGAAAACTTTCTTTTTCTCTCGCTCTTGCTCGAAGGAGGTAGCGACTGTTTTATTTCTCTGCCACAGAGAAGGGGGGGGGGGCCTTCTGCTTCCGTTTTCGAGATATTGTTTCGTCAGCTTCTATCGGAGGTGTTTGCGAAGGGAGGGGCTGGTGGTTGCAGAGTCGAGGAGCTCTTTTGCATATGGGCTGGAGGAAGCTTTGGAATGTTGATTCTTGCAGACGAGCATCATTCGGTTCTGATAGGGCCTTCGAGTACAGAGGAAAGAGTACAAAAAGTGGGGGTCTCGTCGAGAGAACTGCTAGGCATCCGATCTATTCGAGCTCTGTCGTTGGCTGGGTGTACACCCCATAAGGGGAAGGAGACAGAGATAAGAGGGGAGAGAGAGCTCTCTCGCAGAGGTCTGAGGAAGGGGGCAAAGAACTAAAGCCAGAATGTGTGCGTTTCTTTTCTCTCAGCGTGTGGAGAATATGGAGGAATAGGGCTAGATGGTGGGGGCAACATAGTATTGAGGGTGATATACTCTCCATCGACGACAATAGTTATAGGCGAAGGCACAGGTGAAGTAGGATGCAGTTACCGAGAGACAACATGCACTTGTTTATGCATCCTCGAAACAGCACATCAGAAAGACGGTGAAATAGCCATATACACATCATGCTTGGTATCATTGGAATCGACTTTCCAAGGTGAAATTGTCCTCGAGAACCTCGAGTTGCGGTTCCAGCCGAGAGGAGTGTGCCGTGAAGTAGAGGGCGCATCAAAAGATTCAGAGTTCAGTCCCAATTGTTTAACGAGGACACACTGTGGATTCCTTGTACAAAGTCTTGGGATTCACTTTATTTGAAGTTGGACATGGCAAGGGAAGTAAATTTTACAAATTATTTGCCTCCTTCAGTATCATTCCCTTGCATGATAATCGGCTATGCATAGATAAAAGTGGCGATCTTTTCTTATTGCAGAACAAAGATCTTTGGGCTGCATATCATCGCAAATTGCAACTTCAGCTGTGGATTCTCTACAGAATCTGAATTCTCCTCATCCTGGGAAGTTACTGATTTGCGAGAGAATGGACAAGTGATGTACAAGAGAAGTACGAGCACAAACCTTCAGCGAAGAACCGTGTGTGGATTAAAACCCTGGAGGCAGATTGAATAGTTTTCAAAGCGAGAGATTATGTGGGGACTTTGAACTACTATTTGCAACGTGAATAAGGATTTGCTTGTCGTTGTGGCTAAACAATGAAGAAAGATCATGACCAGTATATATTTGCAGATCAGACATCTACAATCTACAAATGAGAGTTCGGATACTGTTGCAAATCTTCGGAGCCGCTTCATCAAATATACATGAAGGATTTGCTTTTTGCAAACTTTATATTGTAAGTTTACATTAGCTACGTTGAATCATTTTCGTGTTGCTAAATGGGAACTTCAACAATTTGTCATAGAAATTCGTACACAGCAAATATGGACGGAATTTGAATCCAGCGTGTCTGTTTTGATGCAAAAAAAAGATAACCCGCACACCAAACCATACTAGAGTTCCCTTGTATGGGTAGGCGAAGGCTCGTGGAAAATTCATGGAGTGATAGCATATGCGGAAGACGGGTAGAAATACATCAAAGATATTAAGGCCGAATAAGGGAACGTGAAGAGAAAGAGAGGAAGTGAGCATGGGTATGAATGTGTGTGTGGGATAGCATATGAAAAAGTAAGAGTGAGTTTGTGTGCATGAATAAGAAGGGGGAGAGTGGGCATGTGTAATAGAGTGGATGTGTGTAAATGAAGGAGTGGGTAAAAGAGTGAAAAGGTGAAAGCGTATGAGTATATGTGAGTGTGGACGGGTAAGAGAGAGTGAGGGAAAAAGGGGGTGCATGTGAACGCATAGAGTAGTGCAAGGTGTGTATGTGGTTGAGTATATGCCGGTAAGTGTAGTGTGTGCGGGAGAGTAAGTGCAAGTAAGTGTGAGAATGAGAAGTTATCCTTACAAGATACAATTGTGGATACTGTGCAAAGGAAGGAGACTAAGTGCAAGGAAATTAGGAAAAATAAAACTGCACATAAGACACTTTCCCTTGGACTAAGAGGCTAATCAGGTGCCATACTTGAGGCGGAGCTCAGCTCATATGCAGAGATTGAGGGGCTACGAGCAAGAGGCCAAGCAAGTTTTCGACGAGCTTTCTACACTATTAATCATATCTTCATTTTGCACTACCTCATTGATGGGGCAAGGGTGAAGAAGAAGAGATTATATTGCTTCTTTGTGGATTTCCGCAGAGCCTTTGATACAATGCCACGACAGAGGCTCTTTCGACACCTCCAGAGCTTCAGAGTACCATCAGGGAGGATTTGGGCCATCTATGAACTCTATGAGCAGGTGACTAGGAGGGTACAGTGTCCAGGAGGTATGTCTCAGGCCATTGCTAGCACCATTGGTGTTAAGCAAGGTTGTCTAGTACAAGATGGAGCTAGTTACTCATTTCAGATGCATTCTCATGCTTCTTGTACTACCCTTTTGCATATAGACTATCATAGATATCACACTCCATACACCCCCCACTTTCATGGGTATCTCCACATGCATACCACGGAGATCCATATCAGCCTTACTAGTTGTTTTCAGCACTTTTATCTTTTCCAATTGACAAAAGATACACCCATGTACATCGATTTGTCTCATATGCCGAGTTCGGCCTCCTAATGGACGTAAAAACACTTTCTTTCTTTCTCTCTCTTTCTCTCTCTCTCTCTCTCTCCCTCTCTCTCTCTCTCACACACACACACACAAACACACATGCACAACTTCTGCAATTGCTGTACTAATACTCACCATTATCTCTCCCCCTTCCTTTCACCATCTCCATTGACTCTCTCTCTCTCTATCTATCTATCTACTCTCTTCCTGTGTTTGAGCAGCACTTGAGTAATAAGCTGACCATATTTTTCATAATAAGTCAACTACGTTAATGATTAAGTCGACCACATTCAGACGTGAGATTTTAAGTTCATTGGAGTTTTCGGCGGACTCGAAGCCCGAGGCCCATGGAATGTATGAAGGACCCCAAAGTGTGAACAAGGTCCATCCTTGCCCCTTCCCCCAAATCTATAAAAAGAGTAGCTTGGGTAGTTTCGACTCTGGCTCCGGGGGGCAAGGCACTTGTGCCTCTTTTTGGAAGCATCCTGTGTAATTCTTCTTTTTCTTGTAATCAGCAAGCTTTCATGCCCGTAGTGTCATGCTCTCTCCATATCTTCTCCCTGTCTGTACTATGAGTCAGTCTCTGTTTCTCTCTCTCTCTCTATGGTGAAAGGGCATATTGCCTTGAGTGCAATCCATGCACAATTCTGGTCTACGCATATACATATACATATACATATACATATACACATACATACATATACATATACATATACATATACATATACATATACATATACATATACATATACATATACACATACATATACATATACACATACACATACATATACACATACACATACATATACACATACACATACATATACACATACACATACATATACACATACACATACACATACACATACACATACACATACACATACATATACACATACATATACACATACATATAAACGTACATATACATATACATATACACGTACATATACATATACATATACATATACATATACATATACATATACATATACATATACATATACATATACATATACACATACACATCGTATTCATGTACCTGTACATATACATATGCATATACATCTACATATGCATCTACATGTGCATATACATATACATCTACATCTATATATACATATACATATACATATACATCGACATCTACACATACACATACATAAACATACACATACATGTACATGTACACATATACATATACATATACAAATAAATTTACATATACATATACATATACATATACATATACATATACATATACATATACATATACATATGTAGAGAGTACACATGCGGAAGCAAAATGAAAAGTAAAGTACTCTCACAAAACAAAGAATGTGTTAAACACAAAATGAATAGACCATGAAATGGGTAAACTCATATGGATTAAAAATGAGCTTTTCAAGAGCATGGAGTAGGCTCCTCAAGCTTCTAACCAAGTACAAATGAGCGGAGAGGCCCTCCTTATATAGATTTGGGAGGGGCTCTCAAAAGTACATCATATGTGGGATAAGTCTCCTAAAAGGAGAATGAATACAATTGGTAGAAGCACATGGCAAGGTACCCAAACATAAAGGAAATACAATATAAAATGGAAATAGACTAGAAATGGAGTGCCTCCTGGATACAAAATGGAGTGCCTCCTGGATACAAAATGGAGTGCCTCCCGGATACAAAATGGAGATGGTTGTATGCGGATACAAATGTAGATGAAGTAGGAGCGATCATGTCGTCAACACCCCCTCTGCAGCTCCATTTTGGAGCGGCTGAATGCTGCAGAGGTCCACCGAGCGCTGAAGCGGAACGGGAGGTAGAGCCTTCGTGAACATGTTTGCCTGGTTCTCCTGAGAGGTACACTGCTCCAGAGTAATCTCCTGAGATATCAGCTTCTCGCGGATGAAGTGGTACTGGATCTCGATGTGCTTCGTCCGAGCGTGGAACACTGGATTCTTGGCGATGGCAAAGGCTGACTAGCTGTCCGTGCGAAGACATGTCGGAGTATCCTGCAAAACACCAATGTCAGATAATAAATATCGAAGCCAGATTGCCTCACATGCTGCAAAGCTGCATGCTCGGTACTCGGCTTCGGTAGATGATAGAGCGACTTTAGACTGCTTCTTACTTGCCCAAAAGATAGGTCCTAAGCCAAGCAAGAATATATACCCAGAAGTAGACCGTCGAGAATCAGGATCACCAGCCCAATCTGAATCGGAATATCCGGCAAGTTCGATGCCCCCTCTCTACCAAAGACCATGATGTCGGGTTAGGGCAAGGTAACGAAGTAGTCTTTGAGCAACATCCAAATGAGTCTGACAAGGCTGATGTGCAAACTGACTGAGCATATCAACTGCATAAGCAATATCTTGTCTAGTGTTGGCAAGATAGAGTAATGAGCCAACAAGTTGTCGATAGGTATGCACATCCACAAGTGATGAAGATTCCTCGAGTGTAAGCTTGATGTTTGGATCAAGTGGTGTAGAAACTGAGAGACACTAGTCCATGTTATATCTGGAAAGTAGATCAGAGGAGTATTTCTGTGATAGAAATATACCTTCTTTTGTTTGCCAAACTTCCATACCCAAAAAGTAATGTAATAATCCAAGATCTGTCATAGGGTACTCAAGATGAAGCTGTGTGATGATAAACTGGATGCGTTCTTCGTCTAAGCCTGTCAAGATGAAGTCATCTACATAGAGAATGATGATGACTACTAAAGAATCCTTTTGATAGATATATAGATTAGCATCAACGTTGCTTCTGTGAAATCCCTTGTCTTCAAAGAACTTGTGAATCTTTTCATACCAGGCCCTAGAAGCTTGCTTGAGTCCGTAAAGTGCCTTGTGAAGCTTGTAGACTTTATCTTCTTTGCCTTTGACCTTGAAGCCTTCAGGTTGTTCAACATATACTTCTTCTTGAAGATCTCCATTTAAGAATGCACTTTTGACGTCCAGCTGGTAAATGGGTCACTTAAAGTGAGCACTTAGTGCTAAGATGACTCTTATGGTTGTGAATCTTGCAGTAGGAGCAAAGGTTTCTTCATAGTCAATGCCATGTTGTTGCTTGTATCCTTTAGCGACTAATCTTGCCTTATATTTATCTAGAGTGCCATCAGACTTGTATTTGACTTTGTATATCCACTTGACTCCTATGACTTGATGGTTGGTTGGTTTGGGAACTAATGTCCAAGTCTTGTTCTTTGCTATTACATCGAGTTCCTCTTTCATAGCTGTTTCCCACTCTGTTTGGCCTTGAGCTTCTTTGTAGTTAGATGGCTCTGGAATTTATTGAATTTGATGCATTAGAGCATAATTAACATAATGACTTTGTTCGCGTTGGCGCTTATCAAGAAGTCTTTGAGATCGTCGTGGTTGTTGTGAAGTACCTGCTTTTGAGTTGGAAGTTGGAAATACTGAGTCCCCCTCTGAAGTGTAGATAGGTGGACTAAGACTTGGACTTGAAACTTTTCTTGAGTATGAGGATGCTTCATTGAAAATCACATCTTTCGAAATGGTGATGGAGTGGTTTTCCATATCATATAGACGGTATGCCTTTGATTGGTCACTGTAGCCTATGAATATGTTTTTCTTGGGCTTTGATTGTAACTTGCTTCCATCTTCTTTTGGTACATGGAAAGCACTCGTAAAGCCTCGATTAAGAATGTGAACGGCTGTATGCACAGCTTCTGCCCAGAACTTGTAGGGTAGATCCTTGTGATGAAGCATTGTTCGTGCCATTTCCATCACACTGTGTATCTTCCTTTCAGCTACTCCATTCTGGGATGGAGTATGAGGCTGAGTGACTTGACGTTTGATCCCTTTCTGGCTAAGAAATTTATCAAAGTCATGATTGATAAATTCGCCACCTCCATCCGATCTGATGGTTTTGGCTTAAGTTTAAGCTTCATTCTCAACTTCCTTGTCCAAGTTTGAAACTTAGAGAATGTATCTGCCTTTAACTTCAAAAAGTACACCCAAATAAAGCGAGAGTGGTCATCTACTAGAAGATAAAAGTAGAGGGATCCACTCAAGGATGGGGTGTTCATAGGTCCACATAAGTCCATGTGGATGAGGGCTAGTTGGTTCCTCGCTTGTGTTGAAGCTTCCTTGGGAACTGGGGCCCTGTGTTGCTTGCCTTGGGTGCAAGCTTTGCAGACATCAGTAAGTTGCCCTATCTTTGACAATCCCTTCACAAGTTGGGATGAAGAGATTTTTTATAAGTAAGAAGTGTGACCAAATCTCTGGTGCCACAAACTTGAGTTTGATTCTTTGGATATAAAGCATGATAGCTTGTAGAGGCCCTTTTCTTCTATACCTTGAGCAATGACATCCTTTGTATAAGGATCAACTACCTTAATTGAGGTGTTATCAAACCATACTTGTTTATCCTGATCTGTAATGGCCTTGACGGAAAGGAAATTCATACATAAAATTGGAACAAAAAGAACATTGGATAAAGACTTTCATTTCCCCTGATGGTTGGAAATTTGAACTTTCCCTTTTCCTTCGATGGGTAAACTTTTGTTGTTGCTTGGATAGACTTCTCCCATATGTTCTTCGAGTTCTTGAAAGGAGTCCTTGTCTTTGCACATATGGGAGGTAGCTCCGCTATCAAAGCTCCACTCATGTAGGGAGCTAGAAAGTCACTAGTGCATTGGCTTCTGTGGAGATGAAGAGTTCCTCACTCGAGCAGTAGGATCTATGTTGGGATCCTTTGGATGCTTGCCTAGACGTAGAAGCCTTCGATGATTGTTTCTTTTTGTAGCAAAACTTTTCTAAGTGTCTTGATTTTCCACAAAAATTACAGGTGAACTTCTTAGATGAATTATGTGATCCTTGGTTAGATCCATTGCTAGCCTGATGACTTTGGATTTTGCCCTTATTGAATGGACCTTTGGCCTTCATGGCTGACTCGTGTGAGGAAGTCGATTTGGCTCGCGATTCGTGAAAGAGCAATAGTCGACGAACCTCTTCCCAAGATAAGACTTGGCCGCGATTATACAAAGTTGTGACAAATGTCTCGTACGACTTAGGTAACTTGTTAAGAAGCCGAATGGCCATGTCTTCACTAGAGATCTGCCTACCACATAGTGCTAATTTACGCTGGTAATCCTCAAATTGCGCTATGACCTTGGTAATTGTGTCGTGTTGCCTAATGGTCAAATTATGAAACTCGGCCTCTAATGCATATATTTTCGAAGGGGTTTTGTCTTCATACATAGAAGCTAACGTATCCCATGCATCTTTGGATGTCTTGCAGGCAATGATATGTCCTTTCGTTAGTTCGTCACAAGCAAGTAACAGCTGAACTAAAGCTCTTTTGTGCTTGACATTCCACACATGCCGATTGTCTAAGTTCGTATCCCTATTAGGTTAAGTGTCTGACCTGTCTACTACCTCATGCAGGAGATTCGTGTAGAGATATGCGCGCATGACATATTTCCATAAAAGAAATATTACACTCAATCCAGGAATAGGGTGGAAGGGAGGGAAAATGTGGTAGAAAAGTGTGGGTGGGTGGGCAAATGGGCAATATACAACCCAAAGAGAGCACAAAATGATGGCAAAAGGACCTCTCCCAACAAGTGGAGAGCCACACCACCAAGCTCTACTAGGACCACCTCCAAAACAACCACCAAATAAACCACCAAGACCTCCACCTAGTGCTCTGATACCATGTAGAGAGTACGCATGCGGAAGCAAAATGAAAAATAAAAAACTCTCACAAAACAAAGAATGTGTGAGACACAAAATGAGTAGACCATGAAATGGGTAAACTCATGTGGATTAGAAATGAGCTTGCCAAGAGCATGGAGTAGGCTCTTCAAGCTTCTAACCAAGTACAAATGAGGGGAGAGGCCCTCCTTATATAGATTTGGGAGGGGCTCTCAAAAGTACATCCTATGCGGGATAAGTCTCCTGAAAAGAAAATGAATACAACTGGTAGAAGCACATGGCAAGGTACCCAAACATAAAGGAAATACAATATAAAATGGAAGTAGACTAGAAATGGAGTGCCTCCTGGATACAAAATGGAGATGCACTCATGCGGATACGAATGTAGATGAAGTAGGATCGATCATGTTGTCAACAACATATACATATACATATACATATACATATACATATACATATACATATACATATACATATACATATACATATACATATACATATACATATACATATACATATACATATACATATACATATACATATACATATATTACATACATACACATATTGGAGGAACATAACGACTATTGCTCATGCTTTAGAATTTTACATTTACATAAATTGTATGATCCTCAAAGGAAAGAAATGTTCTCATGTCACTATGAACACACAAATATTGGAT
Organism: Ceratopteris richardii; assembly: GCA_020310875.1. Lineage (NCBI taxonomy): Eukaryota > Viridiplantae > Streptophyta > Polypodiopsida > Polypodiales > Pteridaceae > Ceratopteris > Ceratopteris richardii. The sequence goes on along the minus strand of CM035410.1, from coordinate 35,430,872 downwards.
GTTCTTCAAAAAAATTATACCAAAGGGTTATAAAACCAAGGAAGAGACAACCTCTTCCCTATGAATCTGCTAAAAAATCTGGACCTCTCACACACTCTTATTGTGTTTCAATCATTTTCAGGATATTTTAGCAAGAAGAAATCCACACTCTGAGGATCATCATGAAGCTGTGGAACTCTTACTATCTTTTGTTCATCATCCTTATCTTTATATACTTTGGATAGAAACTTGATGCTAAGGAGGTTTATGTACTCTTGAATTTGAGCAATAATAAAGTTCCGGGTCAGATCGACTATCAAAAGAATTTCTTTTATTCTACTGGACTCATCTTAAAGATCTAATCACTAATGCAGTAAATGAAATCTTGACTTCTCGTTATATGTCTGCATTCTTCAAAAAGGCTATCAAAGTCCTAATATCAAAGATTGAAAAGCTGTGGACTCTCTCGGATTGGAGGCCCATACTTTACATTGAATTATTTATAAGGTTCTAGAAGAAGCATTGGTCCTTTGACTCAAAAGACCGTTGTCTTCACTTATGCAATCTCCACAATATGGGTTCCTTAATGGTCTCTCCATTTCGACAATATTTTCACGGTTCAACCAGGCCAAATATGTGGTTTACAACACATTGGACATTTAACTCGGTTCTTTTACGAGCAAATTTTCCCAAAGCATATAGCATTGTTAACATTGATTTCATATGGAGACAATGAGGAAACTTTGACTTGGTTAGTGGATTCGATTAGTGGATGGTTGATGTCATCTTCTTTGTGGGTCAAGATGCCTGAACATTCATTGTTGTGAATGGCTTCCTCACTAATCTGATTAAGATTTGATGCGGGGCTGGATAGGGTTCCCTTTAAGTCCACTCCATTTCGGCAGTGCTATGCATCCACATATTGTTTTCTTGATCAGGAAATTTCTATGGGTGTGCATCAAGTAATCACACTGGTTGATAAAGCTCTTTTGGCCACTGGTTATATAGAGATACAATCCTTTTCCTACATGCATGTATGGAGGAGCTAGTACTTGCTCGAAAAACACTTGGGAACTTTGGTAACACAAGATATCTTAAAATAAATTATGAAAAATCTAAATTGATTGACTTGGATATTCGAGACTTTTATGCATTGAATAGGAAAAAATATAGGATTTCAACAGGATCGATGTTTCAACAACATGACTACCCAATTGGTGTCAACATTACATCAAATAATTTTACAGTCTTGGTTCTCAAACACGTCATGCAAAAGATTACCAAATGGAGAGCTTTTGTAAACTCACATTATGCTCCACATGCTACTTCTAAATTAGACAAAGCATACTCTTAGACCTTTTATAACACGTTGAAGTCCTTCCTGTGGCAAAAATAAACTAAAGTCCATTGTTTCAGTCTCCCCTAGGGAATGGCCACTCTACCAAGAAATGATGGTGGCCTCAGAATTTTGGATATGCTAACCCATACACATGCTAGGCGATGTGCCTTCATTCTTAAGTTCTTCAAAAATCGACAACCGTGGGTATCCATTCCAATAGAAGTTTACTTCAAGGAGGTTTGAGAATGTAATGACCAGACAAAAACATTCACATGCACATTTTAAAACATACTCACCTACTTCGTACATTTTAATAGGCTCCTGAAGAAATTTTCACCCTTTTAGAATGGAAGGAGAGGACTTGAGGAACAAAAAACTCCATGCCTCTTGGGAGTCCCTCTTTAGGTCCCGCTTGAACCTGTGCATAGTCAATTCCCAATGTCTGCAATTCGATATGGGGATTCAATCATGATAACACATGGTGGTTATAAAGATGTGCAAATATATGAAGATCCCATATGACCCTTCATGGAGGACGATTGTTGGTGGCCTTAGGACCTGAGAGTTTGTTGGTGCCCCTCAACATAAACAAATGCCACATGCTTCCTCCCATCATGGAAGGCACCAAGATTGGAAACGCAATTGTCTTACTATTTGGTTCGATGCATCTTTGAGAGAATTCTACAGGGTACTGCATCTGTGCATAGTCATTCACAATGTCTGCAATTTGAGATGGGGTTTCAGTCATGATAGCACATGGTGGTTACAAAGATGTGCAAATTTATGGAAATCCTGTATGCCCCTTCATTGCTGTATTTTCTGCTGGAGGATGATTGCTGGTGGCCTTAGGACCAGAGAGTTTTAGGTAGACATCCAGTATAAACTTGTTTGCTTTATGATGTGCTGATCGTTGTTGAACTTGGTTTTTCTATCTCTTTATTCAGAATTCAGAATATGTGTCGAATGCTACTATTTTCAATGGTTATCTTTGTTTAGACATGGTTGGCATATGTGCTCGTGGGATGCAATTGGCCTCTTAATGAAATTTGTCCAAAGCTTCTTCCATATATGTTGTACTCCACAATACACGATTTCAACAGGTTTAAAAAAGTTTATCCAAATGATGAAGCTCTCTAATGGATATTATTTCTGGAATTTGTTGAGGGAATTAAAATTGCGGAAGTTATTTCACTTTCTTTAACTCGTAAACTTGTAGCTTGGCCATGCACAAGTCTTAGAATATTCCTCTGTATATTGAACGAATTAAGGAGCAGTGAACGTGTGATTTTCCGATTATCTCTATTTTAGAAAAAAGATTATTAGTAGGAAACGAGAAGAGGGCTGTATTCCACGCTATGTTTTTTATTGAAAACCGCAGACAATCGCGTTTGAACTGAACTGAATATATATGAAGATCTGTTGGGCCGATCGTAAGGACTTGGGAACCTATACTTCTGATGTGACTCGGTCTTGGCATAGCAATTATATTTTCATAGATGATAAACAAATCCTTTTAGGGGTTTGCCAAAGGAGACCATGTCATACGAAAATGAGCAGTAATAGCTTGTTATTAGCTATTGGGAAAAGTTTTTCATTAGAACTCTAATGCGGTTAGATGTAAATTTGAAAAGGTTTTATTACGTGAGTGCTAATATCTTATGTTTCCGCAAGCCTCTTGGCGATGAGCAGGAGCAAAAGATGTTACACTCGCACTTTCACTGGTATAATGGTTTCATTAGTGAGTGGAATTGTGAAAGGAAAATGCTTTATACACTGTTATATATGACATTTGCACACGATTCAGACACATCACCCAAAATGAAGCTTGAAACAGTTTCTGGTACTAGTGTGTCGAACGATATGGTGAGCGAGACTAGTTCACTAATATGATGCATATTTGATAAGCGTATAGCATTTTTAATCATTATTTCATTTAGGAAGATGATTTTGTATTGCCATGAGATGGTAGCTGTAATCAATTATTAAAATTCTTATGATAAGTTGGACTTTAAGTGATCGAAAGGTTAATAAATGTCCTTGTTTATGGGTGGATTGGCAGCATCGGACATGTTCAACTCATCATGTAAGGCAAAGGAATCCTGTGCCATGTAGATATACTAAGTGTTTAGGTCAAGGGATGAAAACAATGATCCTTATGCATGTAATGTAGTGAGCAACAACTGATGTGCAGTAGCCACGACTGCATTTTACAAAAGAACTACATTTTGCAAAAGATTTTTTCTTAGAGAAGATTAATATGGTTGTTGTTAATGCAGTGGAGACATTCAAAGTACTCAAGTCATCCACATTAACATTAGACTAATCTTATTCATTTAGATAATGACTTTTTTTGAAATAGTTAGTGATTGGGATAAATTGCAATATATCTAGACTCTTTAACACTGCCATCACAAGTTCCTTGGCTTATGAGTTTGAAGCCATTCATAGCATATCTTGGATAAAATGTCATGGATCATGTATTATCAAATCGAAAGATTGCCACTTGCTTCCACATGTACAAAGTTTTTTTGTCTATAAATACTCGCGAGCTTTGTGAATCTTGGTTTCCCACTTTGAGCATTCTCTACTATTTCTCCGAGTGTTTGAATGACTTTTGCTTCTCATCATCCTTCCAATCGTGTAACCTCATGTGAGGTGTACAACAGAAGAGAGGATTCTTTATGGAAACCTCTTTCTGTGAAGCTAAATGATTGGGTGACTATGCTTCCTAGTTGTAGAGCTGCCCATAAAGTCAAGCGTGCTCAAAGAGATAACACAAAAAACCATTAGAAAGGTCGTATCTTAGTTTCAAATTGAAGAGACACAGTTGATTTGCAAAAGTTCAACATATGTACAATGCTAAGGATCTGGTGCTATACAATCATTTGCAATTGCCATTGTACATACTGTAAGTGAAGTTTAACAATACTCTTTTATCAATTTCAGTTGTTTTTGTATTACAAGATAGATGTTTTCGTATTCCAGATATTTTTCCTTCCAATAGTCTGGAGTTGAAACCTGTTGAATGTTTAACAAGAACATTCGAAGACCTTCATAAGGATTATGTAGAACTTATGTATGCAAACAAATTTGTTCAATTTTTCAATAGCATTCAATTATTTGTCTATTTTGCAAATTATGAGGGGCCATCAGAGAGGAGTGCTTATGGAAAGCTTGTACATCTACCTTCTCCTTGCATCTCTTCATTAGATTGGGATGCTCCTGATCATTCAACAGTTTCAAGTTTTCTATGCAAAATGAAAGATGACATCCAAAGGGCAATGTCACAATTCCTCGAAAGATAAAGATTCAATGTTTTTTTCCTCTTCAAGTTTTTGTAGCATGTTTTAAAAACATGTTATTACAGAAAACAAAAACAATGTGGTTGAATAGGAGAGTTTTGATTTCAGAGATTGATGATGCTTTAGGTAGGGTATGGGATAGAAAAGAAGCTCAAAAGCTAGGAGACATCATTTTATGTGAAGTTAGTCCAAATTCTCTTTCAGTTTCATATCAAATGTCTCGACAATCACAGTCACTTGTTTTAGGATATGACTATAGAAGGTGGAAAAAAATGCTTGGACCCTGGATACCTTTGGATTCAGAGAGACCTATCCAGAATTTGAGTTAGAATTATTGATTCATCCAAATTTTCAACGTAGGAAAATAATTTTCACTGCAAATTGGAAACTCAAAAATGTAAGGGAGCTCCTAGAGTACCTCGATGAGGTTTCACCACATTTCACATTCTCAATTGATGGTGCAATGGTAAAGATTAGATCAGAGAAAACATTATTTTGCATTACTTGCCTGCCACCCAAGGTGATCAAGTTCCAACCTTTAAGAATGTAACCAGTCTTTCCCTTTTTCTTCTACCAAAATTGTTGGAATGGAAACAAAGACATTGATGCTAAATACATATCTCTTTTTTTATGAAGACTCATCATATTCATGTTGGCATCGTTTGCAAGCACTTTTATCATTGCTCGATTAAGATAAAGAATACCTCCATGTAAGTGATTAGCTAACATGATAATCACTAAATACATCTTTTTTTTATGTAAACTCATTATATTCATATTCACATTGTTTTGATATTTAGTGAAGACCTTGATTTTGCATTATTTTCTCTAAAGACTCTTTCAAAATATATGGCTTTTTTCCTCACTACCCTTGCATATAGGATTTTACTTCTTGAGAGAACAATAGCATTCAAGATATTTGGCTATGCCCTAGGGCTTAATGTTTCTAGAGCTAAATATTTCCTTTGTTATTCAAGCTATGCAATGGCTATAGAGGTCTCAAATGTACAAAGTATTATTGGCTATAGGAGAAAGGAGTACCTCATATACAGAGAAGGTTTTCTAGAGTAAAGCTCAATCAAAAGATTGAAAGAAGAATAATGATATTTCATTTCAAAAATTTCATGAGTTCAGAAACTATATATACATCCATATGTATTTTTTGGCTTGAAGAATTGTAAAAGATATTCTAAATATTTTAGCTTCAAGCTGGATTGAAATCTTATTCTTTTTTGTATTTAATCCATATTTCCTAAAGGAAGTGACATCTGGTGATACTTCTTATTGACATAATCTATATATTTTATCTGGTGATGATATCTGGCATGTGCTCCTTTGTAATTGTCTTTTGAAGAACCAATCAAAAAGCTCTTTGAAAGCATTACTTTTTGTGACTTCTCCTCATTTTCTTGTGCATCTCAAGAAGCTTGCTCTTACTTGATAATGAGAGTTTTCCATTCCATGGGTATTCCATGTGGCATGTGTTTTCTTTTTTCCAAAGAATGGACCATGCAGAAGAAGAATATGCTGTAAAAACATAAAGGTAAATATGATGAGATGTTTATTTCAAAATACACCAAGTAAATAAAACTAATGGTGGATTAGATAATTTCTTTTAAACTCACCAAGTAGTAAGTTATGTCTTTGACACTCAATACCTCTCTGATGATTTCTACAAACTCAATGATTGCCTTTCTGAATTCAATCACATAGGTCTCAGATGTTACTTGTTGCCTCATGATCTTCAAAAGTTTACCTAGTCTGACCCACACCTCCATTCTTTTTTTTGTTATTTTTGGATTTCTTTTTACATTTTTCATAACCTCAGAAAATTGTTTCCAACAATTCCACATTGCATTTAACTGTTTTCGATCAGTGTTTTTGAAGAATCTTCTTTCTTTTGAAGCTTCCATTGACACATCCTATAATACATCACCTATATTTTGTGAAAGCTTTGGATCTTTTCTTAGATGAACATCACGACCATGAAATCCCATTTCTGAAGGTAGAGATTCATATTTTCTTATGCATCCATCAGCAAGAGCTCTAGGCTTGATGGAATACATAATCCAAGTGAAGATGGACCAACTTGTGAATGATCCTTAACTCTGTAGGCAGTGTACATGTGTACATTAATCAATTCTATTGGAAGTTTGGGATCCCAAATCATGATAGAAGATGAGTAATTATGTAGATTAATATTTTGTCCGGAAGGAGCTTCCTCAACCTCAATTTTGGCAATCCATTTTCTTGTACCCGGACTTTGCATGTAGTACAAAACAAGGGTACTTACAATTTGCACCCCTGCTTATACCAAACATGCATTTTAGAGTCTTTAGGTCTCCACTTACATGCCACTCAATTTTAAACTTCCGTAGTGGTTAACATTCAACAATTTTCCTGAATGATGCCTTCGGATAACATTTGGAATGTCTGTCTTTAAGAATAACCAATTAAGTGTTTTATGATTCTCATATGGAACTTGAGCACATCCAACCCACCATAACTCCATTTTTCATTGTACTTCGAGAAATGGAATATCCAATTTCCCAAGGCTATAGCCCAAAGCTCTCTTCATTAGTGAAATACTTATTCTCTCCGTCTTTTGATGTTTTTTTATTTCAGCTTCATCAAGTTTTATTGCAAATTTTAGAAGGCCAGAACATTCATGTTCTTTTATATCATAGAACTGAACCATGTATATCTGAAGTTTTATAATATCTATCCATATATTGTTAAACACATTGTAAGTGAAATATAAAGTTTGTTTTCCTACCTCATAAAGCATATTATCATGAATGGGTTCATAATCACCAAATATAGACATGATTTTCTTATTCAAGCAAAGATGATACTTTCTTATATGATGAGGTCTAGGCCATCCAAAGAATTTCACTTTATTAAATTTAAGAAATTCACACCAAACTTTTGAAATTTCTCTAAAACCCTTTCTAGTTACTCGAACTCCATCACAAACCTCTTGAATTTGAGATAGTTCTAGCAACAAATTCATTTCTTTCATGAGTTTTAAAAAAATAATTCGTTTCAAGCATACATTTTTATTCAGTTCAATAGTTTCAAAACATTATTCTGACTCATAATTTCATTAGCACAATTTGTTATATGATCTCTTACAATTTTCATTCTCTTTTCTTCTCACTAGATTTTTCAATCAAATATAAAAAATGTTTTACTTGTTTTGATCGCATTCTCAATCTTATAGGAGTTTTTTTCATTTGTTTAAGAGCTTCTAACTGAGGAGACAAATGGGACAATGTTTTTTCTAGATTTCTCTGATGTAAGTCTCTCTAATGTAGTACATTTTGGAGATAGTTTATGTATTGCATATAGTTCTTTGAAAACTCATAGAGCTTTGAACAATACCAAGTAAATCATCATCATCATCTCCTACAAATCTAATCAGATCATGAAGATTATGAAAAGGTGAATACCTTCTAGTTTGTGGATCCATCGGATGAAAAGCTCCATTTGCCAATATGTCGATATGTTTTTTGCCTTCTTTGTGCAATCCATAACTTCACAAGATTGAAGAGCTCTTCTGAATACCTTTATTGTTGTTTCATACTCATGACTGATTGCAATATTGATATGGAACTTATCACAGAGAGTCCGACTGGTTGAAAGTTCAGTGAGTGCTTAGATTGAGGTTCTCCATGGCGAAATTATCTAGAATTACGTGCAGAACGTCCTAAACACACGTCATATAGATCGAAGAATAAGAGGGAAACTTGAAATTTGGTGAACGCCCGACAAAAAAAAACTTTAAGGCATATCACTTTTTATGATTATCACACGAACTTTCTCTCTCTTCCAAAACTAACATATTTGCATAAGGTATGTTTTAAATGAACCTACACTAAATTTTTTAAAATGATTTGACAACATTTATCCAGATTAAGCACAACTAATTGAAATCCTTACATGGCCCTTTTTTTGCTGTTTTTCGCCCTAATGAGATTGCTCAACATGAAGTCTTTCTAAAAGAGTGCAAGATATGTCATATTTTGTGATAATTTGTATTCAAGTATCATATAATGTAATTGTACATAATTATAATGTTAATGAATTGTTTCCATTTACTGTCATGATCTATGAAAGTGCAAATTCCATAATGTATACCATTCATATTTTGAAGGGTTATCATGTAGTCATGGATGCTTGCATCATCCTAGGTCCTCGATAGGAAAATGAGACATGAGACCAAAACGTTACATTATGATGGATTCCACGTAATGTCTAATTAATACATAAAAAATAAAATAAAGTATAAGTGTAAAGGTGGTAATAAAATGCTCCATTAGACATTACCATAGAGTTGATATGTACTAAGTATCTGATGATTGGATCAGTACATAAAATTGTTGGTGCAATTAAGCCCAAGCCTACATACTTGCTAAATTCACATAAGCTCGATGTACTAGCATATCACTTGGGAAGCTTCATATGTATAACCTCTTGTAACTTTGAGCTATAATTACTCATTGTAAAAGTGAAGTAAACCCACGAGGAGTTAGGAAGAATAGAATGTCGTAATTTTTGGTAGTTGAGTCAAGAGAGAATCAATCCTCTACTTTAGGATGCACTTTGTTGGTAGAGATTTGAATTTGAATTCAAATCCTTGGCTCCAACAAAAGGTTATAAAAGATGAGAAGAAAAGCCCGCGTGTATCTCGAGGTTCAGAGATCATTTCCATGTACCTTCATTGAGAAGAGGAGCTCATCTCATAGCTCACTCATTCAACACTCATTGAGCAATGCCTTATTGCCAATGACATTGTATCATTACTTGATTTAATCTATACACAATCATTACTACTTACTCTCATATCTCTGTCACACTCTATCATAACAGTGATCTTGTCTGAGCTGGTTCTCACTGTATACTGCATCATTTTGCATGATTTAAAGCATGACATCTTCAGCACACTGTCTATTTTAATCCTACAAAGTTTCATTGATATTGAGTCTCACAATTGTTAGATATCATTCAATTAGTGCTCACTGGTATGTGACTGTCAAGGCCCGTAAAAGTCGGGGTGTATGTTCAAGTTGCCAACATAATTCTCTGCATATAGTTTATCATTTTAGATGATTCCACTCATGAATGGTAGCTTGTTAAGCTAATTGAAGTTTTCCAAAAGGAGTTTTATTAATTGTTGTTGTACTCAAAGAATTGAGTAAAACTCTGAGCAAGTGTCTCAACCAAAATAGCAAGTTTTGGAACTTGGATCTTATGCCTACCTATCTGTTTTGATTCTATCATCATTTATGCTTATTAGCTAGCTAAAGAGGCCCACAACACTCTCCAGCCATTACTTATAGCAGGTGTGAAGTAGGTTTTAGCTACACCAACTCATCTCTTGTGATTATCCACCATCTCCTCCAACAAAAATGGCATAAGTAGAGGTGCATTCCTACTGGTAAATGAAGAGAAAAGGTGTAGAGAGTCCATGATATAGGATGCCTTGCAGGCGATGGTTGTTTAATATCCTTGGTATGCTCCACATTCAGTATGATGATTGGCCACCTAGATGATGTGCCAAGATGAACTGATTCCTTGATTGTATGCTCAATATTTGAAATGAGGAACGTCTTTACAATTGAGGGCAGCTAGATGATTATAGCTTGGTCGCATCATCAAGTATTATGCTTCTAGTCCGGGCAACCTGCTCCAGTGGTTGTATATCTGACTATCTACAGAGGGAAACTATCTATATTAGAAGTAGAGGAAACTGAGATCTTCCGAACGAACAAGGAAAGGGAAGTATACATTCGTGAGACTTAATGTTTAAAACTAAAGGTAAAAAGAGAAGATTCGAATTTCTGTGCCAAGGACAATCATCCATTATGTGAATAATAAATCCTCATCAGAAACAGAAATGTTTTTTCAATCCATAAGCGCCATTTCAGAGCATCCATAATGAAGGCATCGAGTTTGGAAAGCCCACTGTATGTCAGCTTATTGCCTCAGAGGCCTTTGAAGAAAGTATTTATGTGAAACTAATTTAAATACCGCCAACGCTATCACTGAATAAGAAATAGTATTTGAGGATTTCAAATTTATAAATGCGACAGCTTACTTAATATGCAAGTTTCTAGAAATAGGAATCGCTTAACATAACCACTCTAGTTGTTATGAGTCTGTAATGGAGAAAATCACTGTATAGAGCCTTCTCAAGGAATCACGCATGACCAACATATTGCTAAAGATCATCTGAATACCTCTTTTTCTTAAGATTTTCTTTTAATGCACGTAGAAGCTCAAAACTTACCTCTCCTTGCTCAAAAAATGTTGTTGAATAGAGAGCTATGGGTATTCCACTTGAATTAACAGGCCAAGTTCCCTTTAGCTTCAATCGTTTCTCCTTAACTGATTCAGTCAAATCATATTCGACAATCATACAATCCTGCAAATTAATAAATGAACGAATGTTAATTGAATTTACTATGATTTTTATTTTTTTGAAAGGTCTCTTTTAAGAAATATATAGAATTTCAAAACTACTATGGAAGTTGAGATAAAATGATCATACATGGCCAACGCTGAACAATCGGTTGTTTCCGTTCACTTTTGCAAAGTGCAGCCCTGCGATTTCTCTCGCATGAGATCGGAATTTTCCAACATACTCCCACTTTTCATCAACATGGTCCTGATAAACCAATTGTAAGTTATCCAACTCATAATTCTATGCCCTTTATGATAATGGTGCTAAATTACATAGATCACATTACGAATCTTTGTAGACCAACTATCGTAAATGTATGGCAACCCTCAGCAAAAGTCGTTATGTTATTAAAGGTTTGATTATATCCACAGAAGGACGTCATACAAGTAACGAAATACTACAACATTTGCTCACTGAATCGCTTTTAAAAGCTCTTATTTCTGATCTTTCAGGTGACCCCCTCCCTTTTCTCTTTTCCGCCTCTCCATACTACCAATGACGAAAAGAGGGAAAATTAACAACGTCAGATTCAAACTGTAAAGAATGGTTAGTCGATCCATCTATATCCTTCTTCGACTTATCCAACCTAGTCTTTCGAAGAAGTAACTGATCTCCATTGATTTAAAATTGGACATAACCAGATTTCGAGTCTCAATGGGTTCACTACAACAGGCACTTATCTAGAATCTTCTGACCACTCTTTTTATGACTTTTTTTCTTGGAAAAGTTTCAGATTATGGTAACTTTAAATTTTTTTTTTAAATATTTTCACTAATATTGTTAAAACATTGTTTATCATTTGAACTGAGATAGTCCATAAATAGAGAGGATAACTAATCTGAAATCTTCACAAAGTCTTGGATTTTAGCATGTTCAAGAAGTAGAAACTCAGTGAAGTCCCAAGGATAAAGCCAGGACTTAAGTGGGAGCGCCAAAGAAACAAACTAACTGGGCAATACGTGTGCATAATAGTATATAAATCTTAATTATGAATACATTTCAGATTCCGAGATCAATTAAAAACCCCAGTTTGAATAACAACACAAGATACAATCAATGACTTAGCAATGTCAATGCTAGCCCTACCTTTCTCGATGTGTATAGTTGAAAATAGTCAAATTACATATAAAAGTCAAGAAAACATTACCCAAGCAAATTAAATTGTTTGTAATTGTTGAGGGCATTCCTACCAGGGAAAATCAGTGGACGTGATGAAGAATGAAGCTTTGAGGTAAAAAATTCTACACATTAATTACATAGATCTGGTGTATAGGCACAAATAATCCTTTAGAACACTCTTTAGCTCTAATTCGGTACTTGTTCATTCTTATGTACAAACTTCTCCTCAGAAATTTTAACCTCTGGAGCTTTTCCACCATAATTGAATCCTTCTGCATCAATTTCTATCTCTCTCACCTTTTGATCCTAGCCATTAGGCTTCTAGCTGCTCAAGTAGAAGGATATAGATGATTCTCTAACACCAAGCCCTTCTCTAGATAGGAGAGGCAAACAGCCACGTAGGGATCTTCATCTCTCTTTTCAACATCCTTTTTCTTTCATGCATATAGGCCTCTATATCTTTCTTACTAATTGGAACTTAGAGGAGAGAGTTCTCTCTCTAGGTATGGTGCACATGCATTAGGTCCAATGCATCTTGTACCTTCCTAAACAACAACAATCACATACACATACGCATAAATCTAGGGATCTTATTTTGATGTGCAACTCAAACCTAATTTGCAATCTCTCTCCTAGAATCGCACTGACAATCACATCTCTCTTTCTCTCTATGGTACGGTACTCGTGCTATAGAGACAAAATTCCTTTTCCATTTGAGGTACATGCACACTTACACATAATTTAATCATATTGGGCTGTGACAACATAAAAAGCAACTCTCGTACTGGCTTTTTCGATTCACACGCATATCCTTGGCTTGGCTAGTACTCATTCTTATGTGAAGATAAGTACATACTTTGTACTTGCCGGTACAGTATTAGGTACTACAAGGTACTTGGATGAAGTATGTAAAAGAGCCCCCTCACAAAAATTTTAATTGATGCCCTTTGATATAGTACTCATCTTCCCCGATATGTAGAAGTAAGCAATTGAGCTTCTCCTTGTATGCCAAGTGGCATAGGGCCCATGGTACTTCCCCTCCTTCCATGTGGCATGTACTTTCCCTCTTCTATTCCTTTCAAGTGAGTCTCTCTCTCTCTCTCTCCAGAGTATCTCCTCCTCTGTAGATGCATGCTTCGCCAAGAACATATCCCTGGAAATCGCTAGAAGCACTCATGTACAATTACCCCTCCCTCTTTGTCTTGGATGCGATGATAGTTCCCCACTCTCTTCTCCTGAGTTTCCTTGTAACTAGGATCTGAGAGATAGTTCTCTCCAATGTGTCATGATGGAAGGGCAAGGTAAGTGCATCGGTGACTTCAACAAGCTCATCTTCTTGTTCTCTATATAAGGGCAAGATGGAATGCCAAAGGTTAGGATCTAGGATCATCTCTACAATCAACGATCATCTACCTACCATTGTCAGTTTCCATTAGACCTTAGAGTTTGTATTATACACCCTTGTACTTTGCAGAAGTGGTGCAAGGGGTCTCTGTGAGAAGCGTGGTGTATATATCAAACATATGTAAACAACATCTTCTTACCATAGTTAGGGAAAGTTGGACACTCCCATGCGTAGATGTTGGACTTTCCCGTGTAGATGGTGGACAAGCTCTAGCTTGGTCCATTTCTTCATCTATTTCACGAATTTCCACTATGAAACACTCAGGGCTGCCCATCATCCGATTCAATAGGTTATCTTCCTCGAGTGGCAATGAGGGCATTACCTCAGTATCCATGATATATCTAATTGTTTCTCCAATATCATACCCTTCTTTCAAATGTATCTTCAACTCTTCATTGATCTTGGTGGAGATCCACACCATGTTTCTCCCCCAATCTTGCAGTGAGTTGATCTTCCTCAGCCAAGGTCTTCCCAAGAGCAAAGGAAAGGAGGTTTCCTCAGGTAATGCAATGACAAGAAATCCAACATAAACTGGAAGCCTTGTACTAACATAAGTATCTTTTCAACAATCCCTAAACTCGTAGAATTTATACAGAGTGATTTTATTTTTGATATGCTTGAGTTACAGTTGGAAGATTTAAAATGACATGCACATTGCTTATTGAAGGATCTCGTTCTGAGAATTCTACAGGTCTTACACATCCATCCTAAAGATAAAACATACTCTGAGGACTCAGCAGAAGTCAATTTTGAACCCTTCCTGTAACATAGTAATTTATCAGATGCAAGGCACCTGCATCAGATGGTGGGGGCAGTCGCATATTTGTCATCATAAATGTTACAAGAGTCCTCTTTATTACTGAGATGCCTTGTATTTCAGCTCTGTGCTAATTTTATTACTGAGATGCCTTGTATTTCACCTCTTTATTACTGAGATGCCTTGTATTTCAGCTCTGGAGGATCTCACAGGATTCAATTATTAAGTGATGCAGCTCTATTTTTGCAATCTCGTTAAAAGAGAGGAAATATTGGGAAGTTAATCCACACCATCATTTGTACCTTAGAAATAAAGCAGTTTACTAATGACACTGCAAAGCTTGAGTCTGCTATTGCCAATAATGATTCATCACTTGAAAATTCTAGCTGTAACATAAGAAGAAACAGTACATCAGAAAGGCTTAACATATTAAATGACTCTACACATTTATTTTTCTGTCAGTTCTCCCCTATTCCGTCAATTTTTGTGTGCTATACCTTTGTGATACCTGATCTGGAAATTGCAATGTTATCCACGTCCTGTAACGAATCAGAATCTATGATCTGCAATACATGAAAGTAGCTGGATCCAGTGAATTCCTTGATTCACATCGATAGTATACACACAAAACGGTCCTTTTTTGACACGTATTCTGTCACCTTCAAGAAGCCAGTAGAAAAGCCACAAGCCAGAACTGATCCAGTAGGAGAATAGGTAATGAATTCTGCCTGATCTAGAATAAGGCACTTAGTTAATAGTAAAACTAAGTGAATCAATAACTCGACTTAAATTTCTACCTTTTAGTATAAAAAGATGTCAAGAGATTGTGAAAAGGATTGACTTAGTAATCAACATAATTGAAATTAAACTTAGTTAATCCTACAACAGTTTGTTGATAGTACAACCAAGTGAAACAATCTGCTAAAGATAGAGATATATACTAGAATGATATTCTAGTATATAGGAGTCTAAAGAGATTGAAAGGGATTATTATAGTTGAAGCATCATTAATTTAGAGTAAAATTAAACATCATCAAAAAATCACAATGCTTGATGACTCTAGACACTGATGTTTTATACCGCTGGAGTTGGTACCTGTATGATGGTTTAACCTTACCCAAAGAATATTTTTGAGAATTCGAGTTTAATATCATAAAGACAGAAATAGTGCTTCAAACCACTCAAGTAAAGTTTTGAGTCTCAGCTCGTTTGAGTCAAATAACTTTAGTGTCTTAGAAGTTGAATCGGTTACACAAAATTTCAGTTTTTCCTTCTCATGCTTCAGAACCTTGGATTTGACTTTAAAAGAATATTTGAAGTCATTTTTAGACTAGGTTCAGCTCGATGGAATAGATAAGCATGAGAGTTACATATTCTGTATAGAACCCATTCAATTTTAGAAGACACTTGAGTTTAAGAGAACTCATTCATTCATTGAGCATTGCTTCAAGACCGATGGATGAAGAAAGAGTCTAAAGTTCTCTCAAAGAGTTTGAGTAAAACTCTTAAAGGAAAAATTTACAAATTATTTCTAAGTTCTAAGTTTTAACAATTCCAAAGAAGTCAAGTCTTTGAGGAAGTAGCTTAGTGTAAATCATTGGAAGTTGGTTGCCCAAAGAAACAAATGAAATACTTTTTCCTTGCATTCTTCTTTAGACACTAAGCCCAATAGGACATGGTAATCTTGTAATTGGGAAAAGAGATCAATAGATGTTGGTTAAGAAGTGGGACATAGTAAAAAACATTTAAGTTGGATGTTTTGGTCAACCTCCACATAAGGAGACTTCTCAAAGTCTTGAATTAGACAGAGATCCATCTATTTTGCTATGACCATGCACAATAAGTGCATAGAAATGGACCTACATAAAAAATAAGTTGGAGATATTTACAATCCACCTACTTCATATGTTTGTGCTATGCAGGCCCAATTCGCACATAGTGTAACATTGAATTAGGCAGTGATGTTTTAATCCACCACTATCATTCTTTCGATACTTTGGAATTGATTTCATGTTTCATGTGCAAACTAGGTAATGTCTAATTGATTTGGGTAAGGATTAGCCTACACACGGATTCCCCTCTTTTCAGATTCTATCTCGGATAGAATCACCTTATGATAAAGCGGCGAATCAGAGAGATGAAGACCATGATCGATGAGGCTGATCATAGGGCACGGGGGAGTACTCCACATATTATACCTACACACATTTCTGAGGATGAAAAATGTTAAAGGAGGAAGACATAACTAGGGTTATTTACATGGATTTCAAGGGTTAGGACTCTTGGGTTTCTTAGAGAAATGCTTGGGAAACCTTTGAAGAACCCGTAGGTTTTATTTATAAACCCTCGGGAATTGAATGGTCTGAACCTTAGGATATTTATTCTACGGTGTGGAGCTCTATTAATCGAATAAATCCAATTCAAAGCCCTTTGAGGGTGTACATACAAGTCTAGAGCTCCTCTCTTAACAATCCATGTGAGAGCCATGTGATTTCATGTGATTTCCAAGCTTCGAAGGCCTTGGATTAGAATCCATGTGGAGGGGACACTTGGCAAGATCTCCTCACAATTTCCCCCTTGGCTTAAAAGTATATATATGAATGGAGTTGGTTGGGTGGATACGTGCATCTCTTCCCGTTATGGGCTTAGAGCTTATGCTCTTCAGTAACTAGATTATTTCCTAGGCTAAGTACTTAGATTATTTTTAGTGTTTTGTTGTGTGGACAAAACAAATGAGGAAGTCATGGACCTCCTCTTTAATTTTTGCAGAACCCAAAAAGATTTTTTATCTTTCCAATACGAGGCCTCTGAAATTTTGACCATTGAGGACAATGTACATTATTTGGCATTGATTCTAGATTGTATTAGTCTTGTAGTCAAGCTTCACTTCTGACCCTTCTAACCCAAAAAAATGGAAACTATAGTGGAACTTGATAGCAAGCCATTTAATTGATCTGTTTTGCATTCAATCAGCAGAGTTCGGTAAGGGATTTGTGATATAAAAGGGAAGTATCTATTAATTAACCAAAAAAAAAAAAACTTGTAACTCCATTTGCATTAAGATTTAACCTGTGCATACTGTGACTTATAACATGATGACAGCTTGGATAATAACCAATTATGTCCTATGTTTTGAACATTTACATGTGGAACTCCAACTGTTTGATAACATACATTTTTCAATAACCTCCTAATACTCAACTGATGTTGATGGCTCATTGGCTTTCCAAGTTTCAGAGAAAGAATGGGATCAGTACTGAATGATCTCAAGGTTCAGGTTGCTCTACCTGGCTATTCTCCTTATACTTCAACTTTTTTCTGGAAGAACCTCACTCATTGTTTTTAAAGTTAAAATAATGATTGATGAAAACTTAAGAAAAGGTTTTCCAAGGAAAGGAAACGTTTAAAGTGGCCACCACGACTGTAAAATTACATTGGCAGACCTATTGCTAGTTGTTGGATGGAAAGGAAAATTATTCTTTTCAACAAAACAGTCTTTCTTTTCAGATATTGCATTTGGTCACTCTACAGTAAGGCATGTGCACTTAAATTATGCTTAGAAGGAGACCTATTCGTGCAAATATACCCATATACAATTATTATCAACACATAAATGACATGAAACAAGAAATATGCGTTTGAGACTTTTTTCTTAGCAGAGAACATACTTTAAGCTTTGAGAACTCTCTTTGTGAACAGACGTTTCGTGTATTATAGTCATGCACCTGCAACAAGCTAAGAATTAGAAGGGAGAAACTTTAACTACCAGATAGCACTCGATTACTAGAAAATGACTTGGAAAAAATATTTTACTTATTTAAACTTTTTACAAATACACAAAGATGTGAACACCTACGGATTGAACTATTTATGGTTGGAAATTACTTTCAAATACGGAAATGATGCCATGATGAACCTTTACCAGAAGATTGGCCATATACATGTAATACTTTTGTTTCATGAGAATGATGCTTCAATCATCATAAGTTTTAAGTTTGAAGACTTGAAATATGCGGTACTTATATATTCTAAAACTCATCATTTGTCTCTAAAGCTGTTGACTCAGTGAACATATGTGTACATCAATGTTGTGAAAAATGTGGATATATTCAAATGAACACCTCAAACAAGTCATTCATGGGCAAACAATAAATGACATCAAATATATGACGTTTCCTGATGATAATACATCTGAACTAGTTCAAGTCATTTTTGAGTAATCTATCTTGTATAAAAGATCAGCAGGTCAGCCATTATATGTATCACATCACACTGGTAAATGAGTTTTCCTGGATATTCCTAAAAGTTCTATTAACAGATACCTACCGAATAGCCGGTGCCTCTTCTTGATTCATTTATCGTTCCAGCCGAATAATGCTTAACGTCTAACCAACAATGCTTCACAGTATAAAATTTGTCATGGCAATATATGAGAGGTTAATGTGCAGAAAGCTTTCCTGTGTCAATGCATCACTAACAACATAATGTCTATTCGCTAATGCTTGTTCTCCTGGGGTGCTCTAAAATTCAAAATTGGCATGGAAAAAGTAGGAACTTACATAAATTCGTGTTTTAAGAACATACTCTTCTCATTTAGAGTCCTAACTCAAGATACATGCATTATGAAAAAACAAAGAAATTGTATTAGAATAAATAATGCACGAGAAATTCACAATTACACTTAGTATTGTTCATAAAAACAACCAACCATGTTTGGGAAAATAAACCTGTAAAAGTCCATCTGCACTAATCATTGCGAAGTATGGCAGGTGAGGATGAGCAGTTACACACTTAACCATTGTAGGTATGTAATCCAATAACTCTTCTCCCTGAAAAGGTTAACTATAAATCAAGTATATTTATGCAAAGCTATATTAGAATAGTTCAATAGCATCTCATATGCGTGACCAATGCAATCCTTTGAAAAATATAGAAGTTTCATAGTAATGCATATTGACAAATATTGACCTTATGCTGTAATGAACCTGATGGCTCCTCAAATATACCAGCATGAAGTAGAATCATGTGTCCCTTCCTTGTCCCCACAATAAAAGGTGGAACCTGAATAGTAAAATTTGCTTCTTGCTCGCAACTACTCAACGTAGAGAAAGACACAGAGGTAATTTCACCTGATTTTCATCCAAGCCTTAAATAAGATTCAAGAGAAGAACTTTCAGGTTTAGTAAATCAAATCAACAGATAGTGGAAAAAACTGTAGTAGTAGTAGCAGTAGCAGTAGCAGTAGCAGTAGCAGTAGCAGCAATAGCAATAGCAGTAGCAGTAGCAGTAGCAGTAGCAGTAGCAGTAGCAGTAGTAGCAGTAGCAGTAGTAGTAGCTGTAGCAGTAGCAGTAGCAGTAGTTGCAGTAGCTGTAGCAGTAGCAGTAGCAGTAGTATATGATCTCTATGTATTAGAACTCTGAACTTCACTGCTCAAATCAAATATATGCAACAGTTTTCCAGAATCCCAAATATGAAGAGAGATTGAGTCACGTGTTCATCATATGTTTTGTCTATCTATAACCCTTTTTTTTGCTTAGCAAAGCTTCTCAAATTTCCTTATAATAATATGTTTTGTCTGTCTACTTAGTAAACTTTCTCGAATTTCATGAGAATAACACAGTTAGAAAAAGAGTTTCAGTCAGATGAGATTTTTGAAACGCTAAATAGACAGGCCAATCCAGCTACAGAACCTTGAAGAGGTTCCTGATGAGAAAATTAAAGAGAGGAAATAAAACTCTCACTGTTAGACTGAGATAAAGAGAAGAAAACTGCAGCTGAGTTCATAGAGGGAGAAGGAGAAAAGAGACAGCGTTTGAGAAATGAAATCTTGAATCAGTATCTTCAAAAAAGTCGAAAATTACCTAGAGCCCATAAAATACATCATGGTAAACCTGATACAATATCTAGGTAAAAGAAATAACAGAAAGTAAAGCGGAAATATTTAAGGGGTGGGAAAGCTAGTAGGCATCAAATGGAGATAGGCATTTAATGAAGACAGGGTATCTACTGAATATCTAATGCATGGATCAAGACGCACATTGTATATGAAGGCTGTATGATGAGTGGTTGATAAGGGAATCATCCGTCTTAGAGAATAATCTCCATCAGCTGTTGAAAAATCTCATCATTATCATCCATGGTAAGAACCTCGATTGATTAAATCACATGATAAGCGATAGGATAATATAAGTCTTCAATTGCAGCCAGCATCACCAAAGTGAAGTCCTTTGTAGTAAAATGACGTAGGATAACGTGAATCCTGAATCAGAGCCTTCATTTATAGAGGGTAAAGTTGTGGGTTCTGGTGGGTGGGCCTTTAGGGGCAGTGATCTCCATTCAATGACAGTAACATGGTGACCATAAGTGGTATATCACCTTGGTTCTTGTAGGAGGGTACTCTGATACACCCCTTAAATAATGTATTTTATGTTTTTACTTTTTTGAGATGCAGAAGGCAAGTACAAGAAAAGTCACCTCGATTTCGAGCAAGATGAGAAGAAGAAGAAGCAAAGAGGACTAAGATGGAGAAAAGAGGATCCAAGTTCATTAGTTCATCAAGGAAGGAGACCAGTTCATCAAGGAAGGAGACAGGAATCAGCAAACTCCCGATTGCCTAAGTTGCATAATTTTCCATTTCACCAATTTCCTAAGTTGTCTAATTTCCAAAGTTGCCTAATTTCCCATTTCGTAAGTTGCCAATTTCTCGAAGAACTTGTCTATCTTTTGGTAGCCTATTTTTCCTAGCTCCAAGTTGACCATTTTTTAGTCAACTCATTTCAAAAATTACCCTTGTTTACAAATTTAGTCGACTTATTTCAAAAGTTGACTATTTTTGTAAATTTAATCTACCTACTTTAAAAGTTGCCCATTTTTGTAAAATAGTCTACTTTTAAGAAAATAGTCTACTTCTCATTTAGTATATCAGGAGAAGTGAGTAAATTTGCCAAGACTTGACATGGACTAAATTTCTAGCCACTTACATGGAGGTCCATAACGGTGGATGTGCCGAATGGAAGAGGGGCAAGCCATATACCAAAATTTGGACATGGTGGACTCATTTCAAATCAGCTCTCCATGCCTCCTTCTGTAGACATGGAAGACAACCAAAGACCACAACTTGCAATGATGGGGGAAGATTTGACTAATCTTCTCTCTTGGATCAACATCAAATTTCCTTCCTTCAAGGGAGCTCTCCATGAGGATGAAGATGATCATGTCCAAAGGTTCTTGCCCTTATGTAAAAGTAGGAGCTTACGTCAACGAGAAGATGCTTTCCTTGCCTTGTTTCCAACCACTCTTGAAGAGCTCGTGGATCGATGGTACAACAAATACAATGAGGGACACTTCACCACCTGGGAAGCTCTTAAGGCCACTTCACAAGTACATTTACCCTAGGAAACTCCACAAAACTCACTCTTGATCAATTGGAAAATTTTAAACTACAAAAGAGAGAGGCGTTCTCCGAGTTCATAACAAGGGTGAAATCTTTAGTTTCTCGTTTGCCTCACAATTCTCAAGATTTTCTAGTTAAGAAATGGGTAGAGAAAGCTTTACGAAAAACTTCTCAACAAAAGCTTAAAGAGTTACTGCAAAGTGATGCATCGTTGGAAGAATTTGAAGTTGAAGTCTCAAGGATCGAAGCAGAAAGATACCAATTCAAAGAACATGAAGGTACGAATGACTTCACATCTGATCCTCTCACAGAATTAAGAAGAGAGTTAGAAGCCTTGAAGTTACAAAAAGCCTTGCAAGAAGAATCGGCTGCTTGAAAAGGTAGGGATGAAGTCTAGCTGAGCTCCGACAAGAAATGGAGGAGCTTAAAACACAAAAAGAGGTAAAAACATCTATTTGGTGCACAATATGTAAAAATTTAGGACATTATTCTTAAGATTGTCGGGAGAGATTGGTGTGTCAATTTTGTGGAAAACTAGGTCATGAAGCTACAGATTGGTATTTTCTCAAGGGGATGCAGGCCAACTCGGCATCACCAAGTGTACCTGTAAATCAACCCTTATTACCAAATCCAAGATTCCAAGTGGACAACATGTATACCACTTGTATAGACAAAAATGAAGGAGGCTTGTCTTCAAAAAGTATCTCGTGAATTGGACGAGCATAGTATAAAGAAGAAGTCATTCCAGAAATTGGTCTTTTTACAAAATTGATCTTTTTAGCATTTGTCCACTTACAAACTGGTCTTTTTATGAAATTCGTCTTGGAAAACGAATTGACACATTGGTCTTTTTATTGCTTGTGGGACCTATCTCTCAATTCGTCCTTTAGATCTTATCCCGAGAATGAAGCACGAAGAAAAGAGATAGAGAGTGGGTGGCACAGTACCAGACTTGGAAGGTGGCAGAGTACTGGACTTGGCAAGTTGAAGAGTGCCAGACTTGCAGAGTACTAGAGAAGTGCCGGAAAAGTGACAAGGAAGGAGTGCTATAGTAATCTCTCGTGATAGAAACCTATATAAAGAACCCTTTCGGATACACTGAAGGAGGGGTTATACGAGACAGAGAAGAACATATACAAGACATAGAGACATAGGAGTTACGAGGCTTATTAGAAGATTCACAAGTACTAGTCAAGAGACAAGTGAAGGTACTCGAGAAGGGCATTTAACCTCTGTGGAGAAGCTGAGTGGACAAGAGGCTCTGGTCCTGTCTCCGAGGACAAGAAGAGTAAGTCAACTAGACTGAGTGCTTGAAGAGGCTGGTATACCTCCAGTATTGTGAGAGCCTCTAGCATTTGAGAGCCACTTTGATTGTAGTTGTGAGTTAGTCACAGAGAAGTGAGTGTAGTGATTGTTTGTTCACGTTAATGATCCTTCTTGTACACTTCTATGCTGCCACTAATGGGGATATGCTTCTATGATCTTGGAATCTATTCTTGTCGCGACTTATGTGACTTATTTACCTTGTGGACTGTTGATCTGTCTAATTTTCTACGGGACTACTGAGTGTGCAAAGCAGCACATACTGCATACTACACTCAGAAAAAGAACCCACCTCGGGCACAGTAGAAAAAGAATTTTGTCTACAAATGCCCAATTTGGCACACCCAATGGGACCTGCTTTGCATCTTTGTTGAGAAGTTAGTCTTTAGCGCTTGAGTAAGTCCCTCAATCTCTCCAATTCATCTCTTTAAAATTTGTCCTTTTGGTCTTTGAAATTGGTCTCTCCAATTCGTCCTTTAGGTTCATCCTTTTAAATTAGTCTTTGGTCTTTTTAAAATCGTGCTTTTAAGTTAGTCTTTGGTTTTTTTAAAGTAGTCCTTTTAAGTTAGTTCTTTTGAATTAGTCCTTTTTCGTCCTTTCCAGATTGGTCATTTAAAGTTAGTCTTTTTGAATTGGTACTTTTAAATCGGTCTTTTCAAAGTTAGTCTTTCAAAATTGGTCTTTTCAAATTCGTCCTTTCAAGATTGATCATTTCAAGTTAGTCTTTTTGAATTGGTCCTTTTAAATTGGTCTTTTCAGAGTTAGTCTTTTAAAATTGTTCTTTTTAAATTTGTCCTTTCAAGATTGGTCATTTCAAGTTAGTCTTTTTGAATTGGTCCTTTTAAATTGTTCTTTTTGAATTCGTCCATTAGAAACTTATCCCTTTAAGTTGATCCTTCAAGTTCGTACTTCTAGTCCGAGTTCAGCAAGCAAGATCAGCCCCGCAAGTCAAGCAAGTCATCTATGGTCATAGCACCCAAACAACAGTCCAATAAGATTCCAATTTGTGTCGATATCGGGGCTTTCAACAAGGTAACAATCCTTTTTCAGAACAAAGTGGTAGAAGATGTTGCTGGACACTCTCTTTACAAATTTATGGACGGATTCAGTGGGTACAATCAAGTACCCATTCATCCTGGTAGAAGTTGTTATGGCTTCCCCTACTCCTTTTTCAGAACAAGTGGTAGAAGATGTTGCTGGACACTCTCTTTACAATTTTATGGACAGATTCAGTGCGTACAATCAAGTACCCATTCATCCTTCCAATCAATCAAAGACAACCATTGTCACTCCATGGGGTACATATATGTATACCAAAATGGCTTTCGGATTAAGGAATGCCCCTACATCCTTCAACAGGGTGGTTTACACTATTTTTGGACCATTACTCCTAAAATTCCTAAGAATTTTTATGGATGACGTTTCTACTTTCTCCGGTACAGGGTGTTCCTCTTCTGTTGATAATTTTATAGAACACATTTCTCAGCTAAAGGAGGTCTTCGAACTATGCAGAGGTGCAAGGATGAAGCTTAATCCAAACAAATGTCATTTTTTAGTCACTGAAGGAACACTTCTTGGACATGTAGTCTCCTCCAAAGGTATGGCACCTTATCCCGATAAAGTACTAGCCATCATAAGAATGCCCCGACCTATCAACTTGAAATAGGTGCAAAGTTTCTTAGGACACACTGGATATCACAGAAAGTTCATCAAGATGTATGCAGATATAGCAAGACCTCTCTCGAGGCTAACAAGAAAATTAGTCCAATTTACATGGATGAGGAAGAGGAATTGGCATTCAAACTTCTCAAAAGAAAAATAGTAAGTGCACCAATTCTTATAGTTCCTGATTGGGATTTTCCCTTACATGTGCATGTGGATGCAAGTTCCACTGGTGTAGGTGTAATACTTGCACAACCAAGCACTAAGCATAAATTGGATACACCAATTCACTATGCAAGTAGGATTCACACTAAGGATGAACACAACTACAACTGTAGGTGGTGAAATGAAGTGTAGGTGGTGAAATGAAGTGTGTGGGTGCAGGGAATGCAAAATGCACTACTCCTCGAGTACATGTAAACACATGAAACACATTATCATAAGAAACACATATCACCAAACCCCCATGTCATTACTAGGAACTACCATAGAATCTCAACAGAAGCAAACATGCAACCTAATAGAGCACAAGACAACACTAACTAGGAAATCAAATATAACACGATTTAAATACCAGCTATTAACTAATCATACCACAGCTGATCATACCAAGTGAAGGAACAAACAACAGAATGCAACTCCAAGTGTTCTCACATAAGTAATATCAGCAAATAACATAAGCAGCATAAGCAAATAACATGAGCGGGACTCTACTCTCTACGGACTCTGAGCCTGCTCTCTCTCTTAGCTATATTCTCCTGTAGTGTGCACTATATGCTCTGTGTCTCATGAGTCATCTCATATGTTTCTCTTTTGAGGTTTCCCCTTTTATAGGAGAGAAGTGAGGAAGAAGTGAGGAACCGGTTACAATGGAAGGTCTGTTACATGGGAGTAATGGGGAGTTAATGCACTAGGCGGTTTCATTTGTCAGCCCGGCCGCCTCCAGTACCAGAATTTGTCGTGTAATGATGAGTGGCTGGGTCCCACTTGGCCGCCTTGTCTGGGCATGCCTTGGGCATGCAGTTGCCGAACTCTACCATTTGGACGTCTTGGTTCCCAACTCCAGATTTTGGACGTGTGGTGCCCAACTCCAGAATTTGGACGACTGACGCCCAACTCCAGTACTTGGACCACTGATGCCCAACTTCAGTATTTGGACAGCTGGCGCCCAATTTGATACTTGGTTCATTGGTGCCATCCTTTACTCTGTCCTTCAAAAATTTATTCTACAGGTTGCCCGCCACTAGTGTCTCTCCGTCTCGGAGAGATAAGGGAGAGAAGGAAAAATACATAATTGAGGTGTTACAACAGAATAAATGGAGAGATTACATCAGATAATTGCAGATTAAAGGGAAGAAATACATCATGAGCTGCAAAAGAACTATGATTTTGCCGGTACAAAATAAAGTTCCAAGAGTTATACAACTGTAGCAAAATTAAACTATGACACTGTGCAAAAATAAAAACGGACAGCAAAAAATAATGATCCTTGTCCACATGACAGTGAGACTAGTCACAGTGAGACTAGTCACATGCAGGCTCCCTCCCAGGCCTATGTTGTTCACCTGAAGTGTCCCTGCTGGTCTTTACTTGGAGTAATTTCCTGATTGGTTTCTTCTGTAGCTGGTGCTGGAGTGAGGTCCTCAGTGTCAGAAGATGTGAGCAAAACTTTTAATGCACTAAATTTGGATTTTAGTGCATCTTTTTGCCTCTTCAGCAATGCATTTTCAGCCAAGAGGTTCCTGTTTGTTGATTTGAATTCTTTGTTTTTAGCCTTCAATCTTTTGGTCTTTTCTTCTTCATCTTGCAGAAATGCTTTCAAGTTTTTTACCTTGTCTTCAAGTCTTCGTGCGTCCTTGCAGTGGTTAGATATTTCTGCTATTTGCATGTGCAACTCTTTGTTGACGAGACTTACACGTAGAAATTCTTCACTCAACATGTGAGTATAATGGCGCAGCCGATTCTCTAAATTCCTACACACCTACCTGTCTTCCATAATTTTGTTAGAAATCTCAGAAAATCTGTTTTTTGCTACATCCATTTGGCACATATCGTGTAAGTGATTGGGAACTAGTGGCCATATATGTTTCTTGTACTTCTCATTCGTGGATAGCTGCTCCACACTAGATACATCAAGAAGGGGTTGCAGAGGTAAATCTGTGGGAGGGTTGTGGAGAGAAGGAGAGAATCGAAATGGTGGGGGGAAGGGTAGTATATCGAACGGGGGTGGTTGAATGGAGGTTTGAGGTAGCGTATGTGGGAGTGGTGTGTGACTTGGGGAAATAGGGATCGATGCTGGTGGGAGGGGCGAAGGTGGATGAGATGGTGGATGGGGAGATGGGGAGTGGGGTGGTGAAGTTTGTGGGGGGGAAGGTGGTGGTGTGGGACATGGTGGAAATTGGAGATGAATTGGATCTATGGGTGGATCAATGGTAATGGGAGTGGTCATGGTGGAAGCGGGAGGTGGAGTTGGGTTGGAATGAGGTGGGGCAATGGGTGTAGTAGGTACGGTTGAAGTGTGTGGGGTTTGTGAAGGTGGAGTGGATTGAACAGAAGAAGAAAGTTTTTTGGATGAAGTAGGTACTATTTTGATTGGTGGAAAGGGAGTGTTGGCTGATGTGCGTACCTTCTTGGAGGCTCTAGCATATCCTTGTTGGTCGATTGGAAGCGTGTCAAGGAGCGAACGAGAACCCTTTTGAATCTTTGCTCTTCTCTTTTTGCGAGGGTGCGCTACCTGTGGGTGTTTTGATGATGTGGGGCACGACACGTCTTTTGAATGGAGGGCTGCAAAGTACCTGTATATGTACAACATGATGTGGCCTCCTACCACTTTGAATGTCAAAGCCTTCTTGCCTACCTGCTGCCCATACCTTTTCTTTCGTTCTGCTAGTGACTGAAGTAGAATTTTATGATATGGGTAGGGCTTTGCTTGAGCAAAGCAAAGGAGAGGTTCACATATTTTCACATCCGTGAAATGTAAATTGTCCTTCAAGAGAAAAAATGCTTTGAATAATAGGAGCCTCTGCATCATTACCTGACTACAAGTGGGAGTGGAGAAGCTAGTCGTACATGTCTGCAATATGTCTCGAATGGCCAACTCTGCATAGCTGCCTGCCTTCTTAGATTCTGGAATCTCTTTGGTTCCCAACATCAGAGCGAGCTTTTCTTTAGTGATTCTTCCTCCAGAGAGGGATGGGAAGGACTTGAAGAGTGTCAAGATCTCCACCCCACATGTATGAGGGTCACTAAGAGAGGGGATCTTTGTATTTGCAATGGTGAGTAAACCCATATTCTTTAGTTCTTCTAAAGTAAATGAATTTTGAAGCTTACCACATATGCTCAAGTCCAATTTCAAGGTGATTTCGCTAGGAATGGAAATGAGGATCTCTGTCGTTGTGGCCACATTTGCCACATTTGCTGAAGATGTAGCCGAGTCCTGGTGAATATCTGGAATATCTGGCTGAGTATTTGCTGGAGAGGTGCTCTGATCCTGCTGAAGTTCGTCATCAAGTGATTCTGACTCTGAGGGACTCTCTTCAGAAACCACATATAGTGAATCGCTAGAATCACCCGATGATTGCCCCGATGCACTTTCAGTATCAGTCTTGAATTCAGAAAATGTTTCTTCTATTTCGACTGAGGATGATGCCATGTTCAATGTAGAAAACTAAGATGTTATGTTTTGAATGAATTTTTCAGTATTGATATTGCTGGTGCTGAGGAGGGATTGACTTTTCAGAGTATGTTCCTTTGCTTTCGTTCAGTTTCTTCTTGAGGTGAGTGGATTCTTATTTCTGAATGAGTGTCTCTGCACCTTGAGATATTCCTCGATTATTAACTGGCGCTCTATCTCTTTTGCACGGGTGAGGACAACAGGTTTTGTTGATGGAGAACCGCCGAGAACCGCCTCTACTGATGTTACTGGCGCAACTGGTTTATGAATTTGTATCTACGATATTCTCTGACTATCCTGCTGAATTGAATGCGAAGGTTGGGCTTGTGTGCTGTGATGGATTCAAGGGTATGATGGTGATGGACTCTGGGAGGTTGGACTTGTGTGATGTGATGTGATGGATTCAAGCGTATGATGGTGATGGACTCTGGGAGGTTGGACTTGTGTGCTGTGATGGATTCAAGGGTATGATGGTGATGGACAGAGTCCGCATGAAGCCGATGTTTGCGCGTGTAGTAGCTCCCAAAAGGATCATATATGCATCGACTAAATATGACGCTAGTGATGCTGATTTCTGGCACTGAACAATGGCTGGAATCGAATAGATGACTGAATTTGATGCCTTGAATAGATGACAGAATTTGATGCCTTATTTCGATGGATGCCCACGACCGTGTGATAGTTGGAGTCGTCTTCGCATGAGATAGGTTTTGACAAGGTTGTCTAATTAGGGAGTGGTGTATCGAGGGATGGCTTTAGAGAGGAGGGGAGGTCGCTGATTTAATTATAGATGAGTTCGCCTTAAGTGAAATTGGAGGAGGGTCGCCAATTGGGAGGAATGGCCAATTCGGCGGAGGGTGAGGGTCTTCTATCTTAGCCATAGGGATAGGGAGGAGTGTCGCCACTATTGGGAGGAGGGTCGCCTTATTCATTGATATGGAGGAGGGTCGCCAATTGGAGGGGGGTCGCTTTATTCATTGATAGGTCGCTTTATTCATTGATAGGGAGGAGTGTCGCCAATATTTGGAGGAGGGTCGCCAATTGGAGGGGGTCGCTTTATTCATTGATAGGGAGGAGGGTCACCAATATTGGGAGGAGGGTCGCCAATTGGAGGAGGGTTGACTATCTTGTGGTAAGAGGTTGAGGGTCACCCGAGTTGGCATATTGAGATTATCAAGATGGTAGGACTAAAGGACGCCAGATTTTAGCCTTAAAAGGAGTAGAGGTTGCCCAAGTTGTCAAGGGAAAAGGATGTCGACCAGGTTGGTTCTAGAGGTTGAAAGTAAGGTCGCCTAAGATGAGATGTGGGAGGAGGTTCGCCCTATTTGGGAAGTTGGGAGGAGGGGTCGCCCAAATTTAAAGATAATAAGTAGGATGAGGGTCGCCCATGGGAAAGATGTATTGCCTTAGAATGAGGAAGAAGGAGGAAGAGGGAGATGTACTCTATTGATGATGAGAGGGTGGAAAAAGTGGAGGGTATGCCCTTGGGGATGAGTGTTGAGAGAAGTCATTCATGGGGGTGGTAGGAGGTGACCGAAGGAAAGGTTAGATGATGGATGAGAAGAGATAGGTATAGATGGGGTGATCATTTTATTGATAATGAGAGGCCCATTTGAAGATCAAGGGAGGTTTAAAAGTTGCCTAGATGAGGAGGTGTGGAGGGGTTGAGCAACGAAGGCAAAGCAAAGAGTCGAGAAGAAGGAGGAGGGAATGTGGTACAAGTCAGTTGAAGGAGAAGGGGTAGGGTCGCCCATAAAATGGCCATGAGGAGTAGGGGCCGCCCAATTGGCTAAGGTGGGAAGTAGGGGGTTGCCCATGTTGGCACATTGAAGGAAGTTAAGAGGAAGGAGGGTCGCCCACTTTGGCCCAATGAAGGTGAAAGGGAGGAGTGGCGCCCATGTTGCTCAATGAAGTTGAGGGGGAGGAGGGTCGCCCAAGGTGGAATTTTGGAGGAGGGTTGCCCAAGTTGAGATCTTGGAGGAGGGTCGCCCAAAGTGGATCTTGGAGGAGGGTCGCCCAAAGTGGATCTTGGAGGAGGGTCGCCCAAGGTGGAATTTTGGAGGAGGGTTGCCCAAGGTGAGATTTTGGAGGAGGGTCGCCCAAAGTGGATCTTTGGAGGAGGGTCGCCCAAGGTGGAATTTTGGAGGAGGGTTGCCCAAGGTGAGATCTGGAGGATGAAAGGAGGAGGGCTAAATGGGGAGTCAGGAGGTAGGTCGCCAAGGAGGAAGGGTCGCCCAGGCTGGTTATTGAGTGTGAGAGGGAGGAGGCTCGTCCAAGTGGTAAGTTGGTGGATGAGGGTCGCCAATTTGAGAGGGAGGGGGATAAGTTGGTGGATGAGGGTCGCTCAAGTGGCCACTAGGAGGAGTGGTTTGAGATGATCTATGCCATTCTTGACCTAGAGAGGTGGTATTAGAAGGAAAAGGGTATAGAACATCTGTGATAAGAGATAGAAGAAGCTTCAAACACTTTGAAACGTAAGCCTATGAGAGGAAAGTGGTAGTAGATAAATGAGTTATGTGAAGAAGATAGATGAGAAAAGCCCAATATCTAATTACAGAAATGACATAACCTAATAGGGAACAATAGGGAACAACATACAGGTATGTACATGATATACAAGGGCAAATTCTCTCTTTTCTATTTTTCCACATAGGGTTTTAGCTTAGATTCATTGACTAGGGGAAGTATTGTGCCTGTCAATGTGGAGATCTGTACTTCCCCTTTTGGAAGTGTGCGTATGACCCTAAAAGGTCCGTTCCATCTCGGCATCAACTTCTTTTTAGCCTTTTTCTCAAATAGTCGTGGATGGTACAGCAAAACTAAGCTCCCTTCCTTAATTTTTGATTTCCAGAGGTGTGCATCATGATCCTGTTTTCTTTTTTCATGTACTGTCACTAGAGTATCATTGCCTATCTTTCTCTTTTCTTCTAGAAGTTGTAGCCTCACAATGTTGGCTGAGAGAGCGCTAGTAAATCCAGGAATTCGATTGGTTCCCACGCGGTTGGAGCCATGCAAGAACTCAAAAGGAGCAATTGCTTGTATTCCATACAATAGTTCAAATGGAGTATGACCTGTTGTGGCTTTGAAAGAGGTTTTGTATGCCCACAAGGTTCCAAGATATGCTTGGCCCCATGTATTAGGAAACTGTAAGCATGTTTTTCTTAGTAAGAGCATGAGGACCTTATTTGTGCTCTCTGCCTACCCATTTGCCCTTGGGTAGTAGGCACAGGACTTCTTATGGAATATTTGATACTTTTCAAAAATCAAAGTCAGCACCTTGTTGACGAAATGGGATCCTTGATCTGTTGTGACCTCTATTGGGCATCCATATCTGCAAAAGATGTAGTTATACAAGAAGTTGGCTACCGTTTCAACAGTACACTCCTTACTGGCTATGACTTCTGCCCACTTAGTGGCATAATCCGTTGCTACTAAAAGATACTTTGCACCTGAACCTTGTGCTACTGGGAAAATGGGGCCAACAAAGTCTATTCCCCAATGCTCAAAGGGTTGCCAAGCTACAGAGATATTAAGAGGTTGGTTTCTTTGTCGTGTTGGTTTGGGCGCACATCGTTGACAAACATCACATGCCTTGGCAAATTTTGTGGCATCTCTGAAGATATATGGCCACCATAGGCCACTTTGGAGTATCCTCAGTGCAGTGATATGTCCAGAAAAATGACCACTAGACTTTCCTTCATGTGCCAACTATAGAACACTTTCTGTTTCATGTGGTTGAAGACACCTTCTATACATCCCATCAGGGCAAACCTTATAGAGGGTATCTTTTGCCATCATGAAATTCTTACTTTTTAGGAGGAGTCTACGCTTTTCCAATGGAGTAGACCTAGTATGAAATTGGCCTTTCCCTAGAAGAAGAGTTAAATCATCATACCATGTAGGTGCTATATTTACCTTGTAGATTTGGCTGTCTGGGAAATCATCTTCTACTCCCTTTGTTGCTTGCCTTGGATGCCTGATGCGAGAGAGTTGGTCTGCAATGACATGTTGTCTACCGCTTCTCTGTACAATTTCAAAGTTGAATTCTTGGAAGAGAAGTAACCATCTCCATACTCTTCCTGCAACTTGTGGCTTATTCAACAAATATTTCAAAGCTTGATGATCTGTAATCACTGTGAATGTAGTGCCTAATAAATAGTGCCTGAATTTCTTGAGGGCAAATACAATAGCCAATGCTTCTCTTTCTGTGGTACTATAGTTCTTCTCGGCTTTTGAGAGGAGCCTACTTGCGTAATGAATGGGTTGATCTAATTTGTGTACCTCGCTTGGTTGAGTCAGTATAGCTCCTACTGCATACAAACTTGCATCTACATGTACATGGAATGTCTTAGACCAATCTGGTGAGATGAGTATAGGTGCAGATGCCAACCTTTGTTTTAGATAAGTAAATGCTGATTCTTCTTCTTCAAACCATTGAAAAGGAAAACTTTTACTCGTAAGTTGTGAAAGTGGTCGTGCTACCTCTACATACATGCGAATAAACTTGCGGTGATATCCTGTGTGCCCTAGGAAGCTCTGGACCTCTTTAGCATTTATAGGTCTTGGAAGCTTAAGAATTGACATTACCTTATCTGGATCTGGAGTCATCCCTTTTGCAGAGACCACATGCCCTAACAAGGTACCTTGAGTTACCAAAAAATGACATTTGTTAGGGTTAAGTTTCAAACCTGTTTCTCTGCAATGCTGGAATACTTGTTCTAATTGCTTCAAATGTTCTGGCACATTCTCTACTGCAGTGGTGCAGACCGCTCCAGAGAAGGCTGAAAAGTCATCCATGAAAATTCTTAAGAATTTTAGGAGCAACTTGTTGAAGATGAGATATACTGTTCTATTAAAAGTGGCTGGTGCATTTCTAAGGCCGAAAGCCATTTTGGTGTAGATATAGGTTCCCCAAGGAGTTACAAAGGCTGTTTTTGGTTGATCATCAGGATGGATTTCGAGTTGATTATACCCACTGAAACCATCCATGAAACTGTATAGCACATGTCCTTCCACATCTTCAATCACTTGTTCAGAAAAGGGGGTGGGAAACCCGTCAGGGATGGTTACCTTATTTAATGCCCGGAAATCCACACAAACCCTGATTTTATTAGGTTGCTTCTTAGGTGCTATAACCATAGAGGACAACCATTCTGAATGCTCCACAGGGACTATGATACCTGCTTCCTCCATTTTCTGGATTTCTTTCTTGACTGCTTCTGCATATTTGGGATTTAACCTATACATTTTCCCTCTAATTGGCCGAGCTTCTGCCACTAGAGGAATAGTGTGTATTCCCAATTCTTTTGGTAATCCTGTCAAATCCTTGTAACTCCATGCAAATACATCTTTGAATTTATTCATGAATGTCATTACCTCGGCGAGAAGAAGAGGGTGGTCCCACAACCAACTTGCAAGTAGAAGATTTTGTGGATTTTCTTCTTCCCCTAAGTTGACTTCTTTAACTGGCTCCAAAATTGCCTCTTCCTCGTCCTTAAACAACATTTGCTTGGTGAATGCTGGACTATCATTGATGGTGATTTCCTGGGTCTTTTCTTGTGTCCATCACACTGGAACTTCCGCCAATGGAAAAATGCTTTCCACTAGTTCTTCTTCTGTTTGGCTTGATTCAATCCTTTTTCTTCCTTAAACTCCTTTCAAAACTTTACCTCTTCGGAAATCTTTGGCTGGTTCTCCTAATACCACAGACTCTACCACAATAGGTTCATCTTCTTCTTTTTCCTTGATTGCTATTGTAAAGCATGAAACATTGTTGGTCTCCTCAATCCAATCCATGATGTCGCCTAGATCTTCATTAGATAATTCCTCTCCTATATCAACTTCTTCCTTAATGTCAAGTGATTTTGTCTTAGTTGGCTCTGTGTGAGGCTTCCCAGATGCCCATTGGGCCGCCCAGCCAATTGTAGGGGTAGCTCAAGATGGAGGATAAGCTTCCCCTTCAGGTGCCCAATGTGGAGGCCCTTGAGCAGAGTATGGAGCCCAAGCCTCTGGAGTGACCTAACTACTTGGAGGGCGGAGGCGCCCAGCTTGGATTAGAGTCGCCCAGCTGCTTGGAGGTGGAGGAGGCGCCCAAATAGGAGGTGGAGTCGCCCAATTGTTTGGAGGTGGAGGTGGAGTCGCCCAATTGTTTGGAGGTGGAGCAGGTGCCCAATTTGGATTAGGAGGTGGAGATGCCTAGGGAGGAGAAGAAGCCCTTTCTTGTCCTGACATTTCTTGATTTTCCAGAACCCATGGTGGAGGAGGTGTGGCCCAAATGTTTGCTCCTTCTTGTATGGTTTGTTGTTCCTCTTCTCCATTGTTATCTTCTTTGTCTTCCTCTGCAGTCTGCTCTGGATGTAGAACAACTTGAGAAGTACCTAGGGCTTCATCTGTTCCTCCTTCCATCTGAAGTTGTCTCATTACCTTGTCTGGTCCGGCCACCCATAAGGTGTCACTACCCCAGTCATGTACCGCTTTACTGTGGCGTAGCCATGGCCTTCCTATAAAAAGAGGAAATCCTCCCTTCACCTTTCGGAGTGTTATTACCACAAAATCCAACACAAATTTTAGCTTATGGATGACGACCTCAACCTTTTCCACTATGCCTAGTGGGCTTACCTTGCTTTGGTCTGCCAAGCAAGGTCTGCCAATGATACTGTAAAAAAAGCATCTTTAGTTGGTTTCAGATTTAGCAATGTCATTGTGTACTTAGGCATCAGATTAATACCAGATCCCCCATCAACTATAACTCCTACCAGAGGAGTTCCCTTGATACTTACAGTCAATCTAGGGCTCTTGTAATCGGTAAGAGGTGCCATCCTAGATGGTTCTGAGCTATAAGTTGAGGGTATAGGTATTTGTTGGGAAATTAGAGAAGTGAAGCCTTGCCCGCCACTTAATATGGTGCCAGGGTCTAACCCATTTATGGCAGCCATTACTTCTCCTCTGAATCTAGGACTCATAGCTAACAAGTTATATAAAGATACCTGTTGGTAGGTGCTCTGCAAGACTTGAACTGCAATGAGAAAGCCTTCTTGGTTGTTCCTTGAAGTAGATCCATTCTGAAAGTGCCTTAGGTCCTCCTTAGATACTGCATAAGCTTTGTCAATAACTTGCTCATTAGTATCTTCATTTCTTCCTACTCTTCCCAGTGAGATTTTCTCCTTGTTTTGGTGGTGGTTGGCTCCCTGAGAAGGTGCATGCTCCATGGTCCTTTTTCCCTTGTCCTTTGACGAATCTGTTGCTTCTTTTGCAGCATCTTTCAAAGCTGCCTTCTGTTTTTGTGCCCTAGTCATTACTCCGGGAAGTTCCTCAAGTTGGACTACTCGGGCGCTTGGGGAGCCTACATTGCCCTTATCATTAGATACTGTGATCATATGTAGGGGGCAAGAGTTACCTGGTGTGCTTGTAGACGGCATTGACTTTGGGCAGTCCTTCGTGTAATGATCCCTTGTTTCAGGACAATTTTTGCATGGTGGGGCATCCTTAGAAAGTGAACATTACTCTGGAAGTGTCCATACTCCCCACATCTGTAACACATTATAGGCCTAGGTGGTCGGTTCTGACGAGGCCTACCTTCTTGCCATTGAGGTCCTTGATTGGTGTAAAAAGTTGTTACAGGGGGTGTTGTAGTGGATGGTAAGGGTGGTTGCCCTAACAAGGAGGACTGAGCCACTCCTACCCATTGAGCTGCCGGAGGTTATCCTAGCATCATAGTTTGATTTCCAAGATCCTTCAGAAAATAACAATCTTTGGCCTCATGGCCACCCTTGCCACAAAACTGGCATGTTAACCTCCTTGGACATTCTTGTGATGTGTGTCCCTGAGTACTACAGAGAGAACACCATAGTCAAGTTCTTACCTCCCTTAATGTTTTGAGTTCTTCAAGCTCTTGTCGTATTTGAGCGAGACCTTCCGAAGTACCCTTGTCCTCTTCTCGATTTCTTTGAAGCTTTAAGGTCTCTAGTTCCTTCCTCAAGGCTGTCACCATGTCTTCATCTTGGGGGAAAGTCTTTCCCGGATGTGCTCCGAAATGAACCCGTGCAGCCTCAATTCTTGTGGCAGCTGCTTCAAATTCTCTCAAAGTGGCATCTGGTCTCAGCAGCTCTCTCAGCTTCTGCTGTGTGGATTTCGGCAAGGCCTTCTCCACCCACTTCTTAACAAGGAAATCCCCTGGTGGTTCTGGCAATCTTGCCACAAGTGACCTTGCCCGCGTCATAAGTTCTGAAAATGATCCTCCCATATGCAAGATTAGATTCTCAAGTTCATCTAACGTTCTTTCTGTAGAGTTACCTGGCCGAAATGCGTCTGTGAATTCGGTCCTCAATGCTTCCCATGTTTGGAAATGGTTCTCCGCATACTGGCTGAACCATTTGTCCGCAAGTCCTTCAAGAGTTGATGGAAAGAGAGCAAGGAATGCATCGTGTCGTTGCTGTAAGCCCCTACTCTTACAAATTGAAAGAAATCTTCGTACATGATCCTCAGGATCTTCATTAGCACCGCCATGAAATGAAGAAAATCTAATATTTATTCTTGACAAAAGAGTGGAAAGTTCCTCTGCCATAGCTTTATTAAGAAGAGTGTTTTGAGGTAGAGTCTTTGGGTGTTAGCCTTGTCGTGTAACCCTTCTATTCTAGAGACTATGCTTGAGACAGATAGACTTCTTACGGGTGTTAGGTAAGGATCTGGCCTTCTTCTGTGGTAACTCTTGATTGGTGTCTTCTTAGGGCTTAACTGCTTCTCCTTGCTAGCTCTGGTGTGGGTCATGGACCATCTTTGGAACTACTTCTGAAGGAGGAAATTGCCCCAATGAAGAGGTCGCCCCAGAGGATTCTTCGCCCAAGAAGGGGTTACTCCAGTGGGGGAGGAGGAGTAGACGCCCAAGGAGCCAAGAAGGAGGATAAGGAGGAGTAGTCGCCCAAAAAATTAAGAAGGGGAGGAGGAGTCGCCCCAGCAAAGAGCCAAGAGAGGATGAGGAGGAGTAGGTGCCCCAGAAGCCAAGAAGGAGGAGGAGGAGGAGAGGTGGCCCTGGGCACTCAATCCTAAATGATTTCTCAAAGGAAAGGGTACTCAATTCTAAGTGATTTCTCAAGTAACGAGAAATCTCCAGAAGCCCTGTTCCACCGTGCGTGCCAAATTTTCACGTGTAGGTGGTGAAATGAAGTGTGTGGGTGCAGGGAATGCAAAATGCACTACTCCTGGAGTACATGTAAACACATAAAACACATTATCATAAGAAACACATATCACCAAACCCCCATGTCATTACTAGGAACTACCATAGAATCTCAACAGCAGCAAACATGCAACCTAATAGAGCACAAGACAACACTAACTAGGAAATCAAATATAACACGATCTGAATACCAGCTATTAACTAATCATACCACAGCTGATCATACCAAGTGAAGGAACAAACAACAAAATGCAACTCCAAGTGTTCTCACATAACTAATATCAGCAAATAACATAAGCAGCATAAGCAAATAACATGAGCAGGACTCTACTCTCTACGGACTCTGAGCCTGCTCTCTCTCTTAGCTATATTCTCCTGTAGTGTGCACTATATGCTTTGTGTCTCATGAGTCATCTCATGTGTTTCTCTTTTGAGGTTTCCCCTTTTATAGGAGAGAAGTGAGGAACCGGTTACAATGGAAGGTCTATTACATGGGAGTAATGGGGAGTTAATGCACTAGGCGGTTTCATTTGTCAGCCCGGCCGCCTCCAGTACCAGACTTTGTCGTGTAATGATGAGTGGCTGGGTCCCACTTGGCAGCCTTGTCTGGGCATGCCTTGGGCATGCAATCGCCCAACTCTACCATCTGGACGTCTTGGTGGCCAACTCCAGATTTTGGACGTGTGGTGCCCAACTCCAGAATTTGGACGACTGACGCCCAACTCCAGTACTTGGACCACTGATGCCCAACTTCAGTATTTGGACACCTGGCGCCCAATTTGATATTTGGTTCCTTGGTGCCATCCTTTACTCTGTCCTTCAAAAATTTATTCTACAACAACACTACAGAAAGGGAAGCGTTGGCTATAGTGTTTGCTTTAAAGAAGTTTAGACATTACCTTTTGGGTGTCCATTTCGTGGTAATCAAAGATCATCAAGCTATTAAGTACGTGCTCAATAAGCTTAATCTTGTAGGCCGCATTTGGAGGTGGTTATTACATTTTCAAGAATTTGACTTTGAAGTAGTACAGAAGCCTGGAAGACACCATGTGATGGAAGATCATCTGTCTTGTATAAAAGTAAACAAGGAAGAAAAAGGCGTGGATGATGATCTCCTAGACCATCATCTCTTTCAGGTGAGCACTTATCCCTCTTGGTATAATGAAATGGTTCCGTTCTTGTCTACTGGTGTGTGTCCCTCACATATGACACCACAAAATAAAAGGAGACTTCTAATCAAAGTAGAAGTTTGACCATGATCGGAGGAAACCTCTTCAAAATAGGACGAGATGGAATAATTAGAAGGTGCGTATACGCTGAACAAGTGGCTTCCATTCGAGAATCAGCTCATTGTGGACCAGCCTCATGTCATTACCCAGGACACATCACAGCTCAGAGAGTATTACAAAGTGGGCTATGGTGGCCCTATATTTTCAAAGATGCTTGTAGCATGGCCAAATCATGTGATACCTATCAAAGATGCGGTCCTAAACCGTCAAAAATCAATAATAGGCCTTTGACAATTGCTACAACATGGCAACCATTCGAGTGATGGGGGCTAGATTTTGTGGGTCCCATATATCCAACAACCCACCCATCGAAAGCTAAATATCTACTAGTATCAACGGATTATGCTACTAAATGAACAGAAGTACTTGCCTCTGTTGACTTCACTTCAGATATAGTGATTGTCTTTCTATATGAACACATCTTCTCTAGGTATGGATGTCCGATTGAAATCACTGCAGATCAAGGTACACACTTTATCAATAAAACTTTGACTACTATTTGTATGAGTATCAAGTTTTCAACAAGAAGTCGTGTGCATACTACCCTAGAGCTAATGGTCAAGCAGAAAGCACAAACAAAGTGCTTACCAACAACCTACTACATGGGGAGTCGCATACTTAGGAGTACTTTGGGCTTAGAGAACAACGGCATACTCCTTTTCAACTTTTGTATGGCATTGAAGTTGTAGCTCCCTTCGAATTCATTGAAGGATATGCTAGGGTTGGGACACACAAGGTTCAACACTGGATTAAGCAAGCTCAATATACCTGAATCCACCTAGTCGAAGAACTCAAGGAGAGGGCCCAAGAACACATAAGCAAGTACTAGTTAAGAAGAAAAGTCAACCACGACCATGACCTCTAGGAAATACCAATTAAGGGACAGTCATTCGTGCTGCCATATCAACCAAGTCTGACCAACAGAAGGAGAAAAAGCTCTTCACCGGATGGAAGGGACCATACAAGGTGGTTCGACTCCTCCCTCAAGGAGCTGTCCAACTAGCAACCCTATAAGGAATGCTTCTTCCATTGGTGAATGCCTCTAGATTTAAACCCTATCTACTGTAGAATCTACTACGATTCATATATATATTGTAAACGCTTTGTTTTGTTCCTAGATGTAGTTCTAATTCTTGTCTCCATCCTATGAGGTCCATCCATCACGTTAGAATTTTTCTGAATCACATCTATCCACCCTCACCTCCACCTCAAATTAGTACTCTCTAACATCCCGTCCATCCATCCATAAGAGCATATACCTAAAGCCTTTTGGCAAAACCTTTCATTAGCGCCTTCAAGTGACCATAGCTCTACTACACCCACCATCACTTAACTATTTGAGTTTAGAAAGTGTGCCATCTTGGAAGCATTCAAGTACTTATAGCCAACTTTGACATCATTTCTCTCTCACCAATATGCATAGCAACACTTAGTGTCCTCACTCTTAGTTTCCTCGGAGCAGAATTCTCAACCTCCCTAATTCAACTGCAAAGCATAATCTCAACATTGCTAATTAGTCACCTAAAGTGCCTTCAACATATCTTACTGCACTACACTCAG
Organism: Ceratopteris richardii; assembly: GCA_020310875.1. Taxonomy (NCBI): domain Eukaryota; kingdom Viridiplantae; phylum Streptophyta; class Polypodiopsida; order Polypodiales; family Pteridaceae; genus Ceratopteris; species Ceratopteris richardii. Next base: position 35,390,429 of record CM035410.1, on the reverse strand, counting down.
GGACATAACTCAAGGACAAGAGACCCAGGGACATTAACTCCAAAGTAGACACTAGCTCCCAATTGCCCTATCTCTTAGAACAATTTCCATTGCACACATCATTAAGGAACTATAGGAATAAGGCTCAGGGTTCCTCGTCCGACGACACTCAATTCTTTCTCTTCTTTGTTTGTTTTTAGCCGTGGTCTTCTTAAGATATTCTATTCGTGCCTAAGATCCAGAATTGGTTTTTTTCTAGTCTTTTCAATTTGTCTTTTCTTAGTCTTTTCAAATTGGTCTATTTATTGAATTGGACTTTTCTTAGTCTTTTCAAATTGGTCTATTTATTGAATTGGTCTTTTCGTAGTCTTTTCAAATTGGTATATTTATTGAATTGGTCTTTTCTTAGTTTTTTCAACTTGGCCTATTTATTGAATTGGTCTTTAGTTTTTTTTAACTTTTTCTATTTATTCATACACAGTACCGTGGTCTCTTCAAATCATCTTTTGAACTTAGCTTCATTCGTCCTCATTCAAAAGCATGCTTTTCGTCTTTTTACACAAACTTGACTTGCTCTCCTGCATAACTCTCAACTAGCCCCCCCCTCCCCCCCCCACAAGTCCTCTCCCTCCTAGATGCTACTCCGAGTTGCATCAGGAGACCACTCGACCAACACACATATGACTTGAGTGTTTGGGTTATATTACCGCAACCTGACCTCTACCTTCGCCGCCTCCACTCTCTTCCCTCTCTCGATTCCCTTTGCCTTGCTGTTTTCAAAGAAGGTTGCCTTAGACCTTTAGGACTAGTACCTGAAATTGGCGCCAGGCCAACAAGTGAACAACCCACTTCGTAGAAGTTAACCCCACTTTTGAGTGTAGTATGCACTATGTGCTCCTTCGCACTCTTAGTAGTCCCGTAGAAAATTAGAGAGATCAACAGTTCGCAAGGTAAATACGTCACATAAGTCGTGGCAAAAATAGACTACAAGCTCACAGAAGCATATCTCCATTAATGGACGCATGAAAGTATACAAGAAAGATCATTAAAGCGGACAAATAATCACTACACTCACTTCTCTGTGACTAACTCACAACTAGAATCAAACTGGCTCTCAAATGCTAAGGCTCTCACAGCATTGGAAGTATACGAGCCTCTTCAAGCACTCAATCTAGTTGACTTACTCTGCTTGTCCTCGATGACAAGACGAGAGCCTCTTCTCCAATGAGCTTCTCCACAGAGATAAGATTCCCTCTTCCAATACCTTCACTTGTCTCTACCTTCTCTTGTCTATGTCTTGTATATCTTCTTCTCTGTCTCGTACCTTACATCTCTCGAATGTCGTATATCCTCCATCCCAGTGTATCCGAAAGGGTTCTTTATATAGGCTTCTATTACGAGAGGTTACTCCACCACTCCTTTACTCCTCCACTCCTTCCACTTTTCTGGTACTGCGGTAAGTCCGGTACTTTGCAACCTGCCAAGTCAGGTACTTTGTCAACTGCCAAGTTCGGTACCCTGCAACCCACTCTCTATAGTTCGCTTCATTCTCTCGGTAAGATCCAAAGGGCGAATTGAGAGATAGGTCCCACCGGCAGTAAAAAGACCAATTTGCCAATTCGTCTTCCAAGCCGAGTTTTAAAAAGACAAGTCCAATTTGTAAGTGGACGAATGTTAGAAAGACCAATTTTGTAAAAAGACCAAATACCAGTTTGTAAGTGGACGAAGACCAATTTTGTAAAAAGATCAATTGCTTGAATGACTTCTTCTTTATACTATATGCTGGTCTGAGTCACGAGATACTTTTCCAAGCCTAGTCTCCTCCATTTCCAGCTATACAACTCTTTTTCGAGTTGGACCTGATGGGGTATATAGGAGATGTGTCCTACCACATGAGGTACAAAAAAAATACTATAAGAAGCCCATGAAGAAACTGTTGCATGCCATTATCCAAGGCACATAACATCACATCGGATCTTACATGGAGGATTATGGCGGCCTTATCTCATTAGGGGAAAAAGTGAGCCCTGGATGGGACTTGTAAGGATTCCTAATGTTTAGGGATTAAAATGCTTAATCCAAGGGTTAAAGAGGTCATCCAAAATCACTAGTTTTATGTACCAATAAAATATTTTTTGATGCACCTTTGAATTTGAATTTTCAAACAGAAATGTTTGTAGCCTTTGGATGCTAAAATTTAAGGGCTAATATTAAATTGATTGGCACTGTAGAAAGAGAATTCCTGGGCCTTGAGAATCTTTGACGCGTGTGTGAGCAGAATACTGAAGATTTGTGGACCGTTAGATCTTCTTGAATCCTATGGCGTAGCAGAATTGGGGCTCATCCATATGCGTGTGCAATTTCTACAAATTTGTGGACCGTTAGATCCTCGCGAATCTGATGGCGCAACAGAATTGGCACTGATCTCCATTCCTGCGAGCATCCAATCCATTAGATACAAGTTGAATCCGATGGTTCTAGTCCAAAGGCGCATTTTCAACTTGGATCAAGTGGTGGGAACACATATGAGCCTTAGGATCAATGTTCGATCCAATGGACACAAAGCAAAGGCGCCAAATCGGGATCAAAGATCATACACACCTTCCGAGCTGCAGAAGAATCTAATGGTTCAAAATGAAACGCACTTTTTGGGAGCTCCATCAAATCTCAGCCATGCATGTCAAAACAATCCAAGGGCCCATATGTTATGGTGCCTTGACTTTGATCAGTAAACCTCAACCTTTGGACCTTTGGCAAATCCAAGGGCCCTATTTCATTTGTAAGATTTTCAAAACCATTCAAATGGAGAAAACCACTAGCTCTAAGTGGTTTTTTTCCTCTTTGATCACACAAAAACAAGGGAAGCTTATGCGTAGTCTATGTGATTAAGGGACTAGATTGTGGCCACCACCCTCTTCTCATTAGTCCATCACTAATCAACTCCTTAAGTTAAAAGGCCCATGCACGGTTCATTCTTTTCCCTAATATTTTTCGAGACGCAACACAACATGCAAAGATATATGACACTTGTCAATGCTGTGTGTTGGTGCAATTAAGCCCAAGCCTACATACTTGATGAATACACATAAGCTTGATGTATTAGCATATCACTTGAGAAGCTTCATATGTACAACCTCTTGTGACTTTGAGTCTAATTACTCAGTGTAAAAGTAATGAAGACCAACAAGAAGTTAGGAAGCTTGGAATCTCATATCATTTGGTAGTTAAAATCAAGAGAGAATCAATCCTTTACTTTAGGATTACTTTTAGGTGAGGATTTGAATTTGAATTCAAATGCTTGGCTCCAACACAAAGCTATAAAAGTTGAGAAGAAAATCCCGTGTGTATCTCGAGGTTCAGAGATCATTTCCATGTACCTTCATTGAGAAGAAAAGCTCACCTCATAGATCTCTCATTCTACACTCATTGACCAATGCCTTATTGCCAATGATCTTGTAACTTGATATGATTTAGTCAATACATGTTCATTACTTCTTACTCTCATATCTTTGTCATACTCTATCACAATAGTGATCTTGTTTGAGCTAGTTCTCATTGTGTAGTGCATCATTATGCATGATTCAAAGCATGACATCTTTAGCATACCGGCTACTTTGATCTTACAAAGTTTCATTGAATTTGGTTCTCGCAATCGTTGATATCATTTGATTAATGCTCACTAGTATGTGACTGTCAAGGCCCGTAATTGCTTCTATACTCAGAGAATTGAGTAAAACACTGGGGAGGTGTCTCAACCAAAATAGCAAGTTTTGCGCATTGGATCATATGCCTATCTATTTGTTTTGATCCTATCATTTGTGCATCATCTTCCAAGCAATATATATGATCATTTATGATTATTAGCTAGCTAAGGAGGCCCACAACACTCTCCAACCATCAATTATAGTAGGTGTGAAAAAGGACTTAGCTACACCAACTCATCTCTTGTGATTATCCACCATTTCTTCCAACATTGTGCACGAAGACCAAGTAAGCTAAACAACCAACCATTACAAATTTCTTTATCATGGAGACCATTTGAGAAATGGGGATTGGATTTTGTGGGGCCAATCTACCTCACCTCTTCGACATTATATGTGAAGTACTTGTTTGTGGTCACTGACTACACCACCAAATGGGTGGAGGTTTTGATAACAAAAGATTGCACTTCTCACACGGTAGCTTCTTTCTTGTATGAAAATATTTTTTGCACGTATGGTTGTCCCATTGAAGTTCCAAGTGACCAAGGATATCATTATATCAACAAAACGTTAACCGAAATATCTACAAGGTATAAAATTTTCCACCAATAGTCATGTGCATATTACCCACGAGCCAGCAGTCAAGCGGAAAGCACCAACAAGGTACTCATATCTCTTGACATGGGGCACCACCTACTTAGGTGTGGTATGGGCATACAGGACAGCCTTCAAGGTAACTACGAAACACACTCCCTTCCAACTGGTATATGGTCTTGAAGCAATAGCTCCATTAGAATTTTTAACGGGATCGAGCAGAGTGGAATATGCAAGGATTGATAACTTACAAGTGATAAATAACATTAATATGAACATATTACATCAAATGGAAGAAAATAGAAAAATTGAATATTCGACTCTTGAGAAAGAGCATATGAAGAGGAAAGCCCGATACGATAGAAATTGATGAACGAAAAAAATCAAAGAAGGATCTATGGTCCTTCTATACCAACCAAGCCTGTACAACAAAAAGGAGAAGAAGTTATCAACCTAATAGATAGGCCCTTACAAAGTAAAAGAGATCTTCCCTCAAAGAGCAGTAAGACTCTCAACTTTGGAAGGGGACCAAATCCCTCTGGTAGATAGTTCCTATCTCAACCTTACCAAGAATCATGTTGAGGTTATTGGATCACTATTGTACATATTGTATATACTCAAGTAGAAGCAATAAGTACAATAGCCCTTTCGTTTATGCACTATTAGAATTACTTTAGTTTTGCATCAATTAAAACCATCATGGTGTTAAGAGTTTACTCATAAACCTATACAATGTACAATCTTCCCAATTTCTTAAGTTACCTCATTTCCCATTTCCTAAGTTAGCCAATTTCTCCAAGAAGTTGTCTAAATGTCCAAGTTGTTTATTTTTCGAGCTCCTTAGTTGCCCAAGTTGACCATTTTTTAGTGGACTCATTTCAAAAATTTCTCTTTTTTAAAAATTTAGTCTACTTACTTCAAAAGTTGATCATTTTTATAGATTTAATCGACTTATCTCAAAAGTTGGCCATTTTTATAAATTTTTCTACTTATTTCAAAAGTTGCCCATTTTTTGTAAAGTAGTTTATTGTTTAAGAAAATGGTCTACTTCTTATTTAGTCTACTATTTCACTTGAAAAACCGATGAAATTTCCAAGATTTGCACATGGACTAAATATTAAGCCTCTTGCACGCAGAGGATTCATGCACAGTGGACGACGCCGAATACCACAATTTGGAAGATAGTGACGATGCACGAAAAGTGGACCAAGAAGGAAGTTTCCACAGAACTGTCAGTGAGCCTTCCAAGGGAAGAAACTAATTTTTTCCCTTTTCCTACCCTTCAATTCCTACCAGACCCAAAAAGAACTATATAAGGAGACCTCTCCATCAAACAAAGGATAGGCTCTGAGAGAGACTAGAGGAGGGAAAGCACAGCTGAAGCATTGCCTTCGCTTTGTGTGTGTAGAGCTCTTAGCTTACCACTAGTACTTCACTTGGTAGAATTGGAATCAACTAGCTTGGCACTCTGAGTGAGTGACATTGGGCAAGTAGTGATTGGTCATTCTTCTCTTGAGTACCTAGTTTGAAAGGTTAGAGTTTTGAGAATGTATACTTACACAATCGAAGTCCAACAATTAGAGTAATGGTGTATTTTTATGTCTCTTGTTGATTTCCCAAGGTTTGTACTATCATCTTTTTTTTCGAGTTGTGTATACTTATAATTTCAGCATCTTTCTCTAGTTCCATTGTGTGTCATTGTATGTGCTATTCTTCCTCGTTGAGTCTTCAAATTGCAACCCATGGTGCATATTGCACTTACGAGGACATACCACATTAAGAAAATAGATCAAGAAATTGAACTTCAAGTGCTCATTTTGGTATGCCGAGTGGAACCCTTCTCTCTCGGGTACAGAGGATTGAAGAAGCAAGAGCAAAACCTTGAAAATGCATGGTTCTGTTTTGGGGAGCTTTTGTACATCCAATTTCAAGGACGGATACATGCATTCATTAGAGAGGTTTCCAAGAGAATATAGCTATCTAAAGAGGTTGCAGATCTGAACTAACAAAATTAGCATGGCGAGATCACTTTTCCTTTTAGCCATCAAGAATCTTTCTCTGTTTTCCATTGCTTCCATGTTTGAGCCTTCAACTCCCCCTCTCTCTCTCTCTCTCTCTCTCTCTCTCTCTCTCTCTCTCTCTCTCTCTCTCTCTCTCTCTCTCTCTCTCTCTCTCTCTCTCTCGTACAGCAGGTAGCTCCCGCGCGCGTCATCCTCTCTGCCCGAGCGCTCGAAACCCTAGCGCCCGTATGCCCTAGCTGTCCGAGCTCCTCTCTCTGCCCGAAACCTCTTCCCGTCTGCTCGAAACCATAGCGCCCGCCCGCCGAAGCTCTGCCCGAATCTCTGCGTCAAGCTAGCGTGCTCGTACAGCAGGTAGCTCCCGTGCGCGTCATCCTCTATGCTGCCCGAAGCTCTGCCCGACGAGGTCTCTGCGAGCTCCCGCCATGCCTTATGACCCAAATCCATAAACCCTGACCACCATGTCTAATCCAACCCCCCACCCCAACCCTAACCCGAAAATAACCCTAATCTTAAACGTTCAAACCCAACCCACCCTACATCGCCAAAGCCCCCCAAAGTAACCTTAAGCTCAAGCCAAAACCTTAAATCCCCACCTTAACCCTAACCCTAACCCTAACCCTAACCCTAACCCGAGCCCTAATCCTAAACCTTGAAATGGCTCCCATGGACCGGAAGGAAGTGGACGACCTTATTGCTAAAGCTCTCAAAGAGGCCAAAAAGGAAACAGACCGCAACCTCAATATGGAGATACGAAAGATGATGGAAAAGTTCAAAGGGCTCGAAGAACAAGTCATGAATAAAGTCAAAGGACTCGAAGAACAAGTGAAGACTCTCACAGAAGAAAGAGACCATTGGAGGACAGCTTATGAGCACATGAAAGAAGAGGGGGAGATCTCCAACGTGGAGATACTCAAGGAAGAAATAAAGAAGGAAACCAAAACGGAGGTAGAATCTACTCGAGAGTCATGGGTGGAAGTAGTACACAAAAGGGTTAAGAAGGAAGTTAGGAAAGACGTGCAGAAAGAAGAGCTCACACGAGTCCAGGATACACTTGAGGAGGAGAGGCTTCGACACACTTGAAGACTTCACATTCGGATTACGGGCCTACCCGAAGGGGTATCACCCGAGGGAGACGCCACTGACATTTGCCGTCGACTTGGATACGAGAGCATGCCCTACACAGACGCATGGAGGGTTGGGAGGGATACATCGCGTTTGCGGGCACTCATCCTCAAGATGAGTTCTGAGGAGGCACGGACCACCTTTTTTAGACGTCGATCAATACTACGTGGACTACCCGGCGGCACCCTCTACATGGACGAGGACCTCACGCGTATGCAAGTGGCACACCGACGCGCTTGCATGCCACAGATACTCCAGGCGAGAGGGGAGGAAGGCCTTTTATCGTGATGGTAAGGTCTTCATAGATGGACGCCCTATCAAATAGGGCCATGCGGCCTATGAGACATCACTACGCCAGGAGACACCACTCAGAGGAGCAGTGTGGAACTGCAACGGGGCACTCTGGACGCGACCAGACACAGTCGAGGAGATCCTGGCATCACATGACTTTGTGTGCATCACAGAGACACACGAGAGCCCAGGTAGAGGTCTACCACGCATTGCAGGTTTTCATTGGGAATCTGCATTCAGGACCACGACGAGACAGAGTACAGCGCGAGGATCGGGAGGAGTGGCCATCGTATTTCGACAGGAGATACAGAGCCGGATCCATATTATATGTAGAGATGAGGAGGCACGATACATGTGGGTTCGCATGGAGATAGCACAGGGGAGCTCGATTTACATTGCTATATGCTACTTCCCACCAGGCGGATCTCGATACGCAGGACAGGATCTTGGGGGACCGATCCGAGATAGAGACTCACCATACACAGCGCTTTCAGATGAGATACTACATTACAGCACACTAGGTGAAGTCTTCCTTATGGGGGACTTCAATGGCCACACTCAGTCGCATCAGTGCGAGGCATACGACATGGATCACCCACATCTCATGAGGGCTAGAGACCCGGTTGAGATTAGCACCAGCAGAGTATCAGCAGATACGGGTCAGGACACCACCGGCTATGGCAGACATCTACTCGAGCTAGGCAGCCGCCATCATCTTGTTATATACAACGGGATGAATCGTTGGCCAGGTTCAGGCTGATTTACTTGCTTCCCTCACGGGGGAGGTGAGAGCTCAGTCGACTACATTTTGGGTACTACCTCTGGAGCTTCACTCATCCCTTCACTTAGTATTGGATGACGCCCACTCGGTGCAGACCACACATTTATCACATTCACACTCTCATCTCCGATTCCCTTAGACCCTCCCTCACCCACTGAGATACATACCACGATACACTTCACACACGAGCTCTCACACGTTTATGCACACCATTTACACACCCGCTTACTCTCCCTCGATCCATGCTCACCTTTGGACACACTCACATCACATATCACCACCATCCTACAGGACTCAGCTCTCCGCAGCTTCCCACACCACACACATATGCACCCTCCACGCACAGGATCCATGCCCCAGAACCGTTGGTATGATGCAGATTGTCGCGAGCTCTGGAAGCACCTACGGATTTTAGAGCATAGAGGAGATATTACACACACACAGGCACAGCGTCGCATGCAGAGCCTTACTCGCCGCAAACGGCGGGATTGGGAGGAGAGACAGTATTGGGATATTTACCATTTGCTCATGAGTCGAGACAATGTAGTGGCATGGCGACATTTGAGAGAGAGGAGACAGCAGACACCTATCCGAGACCCGAGCACTTGGCATAGCTATGCACGGAGCCTATACGAGATCCGAGACCAGCCTCCCATTCCCAGACCGCAGAGCTCACGTCCTACTACCTCTGACTTCTTCACACCCACTATGGTGGGACGCGCTATTGCCCGGCTGCAGCATGGCAGGGCCCATGATCATTTCGGTTTACAGGCAGAGCACCTCATTTATGGAGGCACGACTCTCGCACCGCTCATTGCCCATCTCTTCAACTGTGCATTGGTTGAAGGGTTCCCAGACTCATGGACTGAGCACACCATAGTGCCCATTCATAAGTCAGGTGACACTATGGATCCAGCTACATACCGGACGATCATGATTGGCCCTATATTGGCCAAGTTATATGGGGCCGTACTAGAGACAGAGTTGAGTACTCTCGCTGAGAGGAAGGGCATCAGGGCTCTAGGACAGGTAGGATTCAGACGAGATTTCTCTACCATTGACCACATCTTCACTCTGAGATGCCTGATCGACCAGGCGAGGGTGAGGAAGAGGAGATTATATTGTTGCTTTGTGGACTTTCGCAAAGCATTTGACATTGTTCCTAGGGATCGACTCTTCAGACGACTACTTGACATCGGAGCTCCGGAGGAGATGATATGGGGGATCTACGCCTTATACGAGAGAGTATCTGGTAGAGTCAGATGTCCAGGGGGCTTATCTGATCCACTTGCTAGCACTATCGGGGTGAAGCAAGGATGCCCTCTCTCGCCCACCCTCTTTGGTCTCTACATTGATGAGATAGTGGACTTCATACAGCAGCAGGGGGGAGATGGCATTGAGGTACACGGGTCCACTGTCCATATTCTTTTATACGCTGATGATATTGTATTGGTTTCAGAGTCTGCAGAAGGTCTACAGCATCATCTACACGGCCTAGATGACTTTTGCTGACACAGAGGGTTATATGTGAACCTTGGTAAAACCAAGGTCTTGATCTTTCATACATCAGCACAGGTACGCAGACATAGTTTGTTCACAGCTGCAGGTGGACCGATCGAGGTGGTCGGATCATATGTTTACTTGGGGGTGACATTTACAGAAGCACAAGGAGTCTTCTCAGGCAGCCCGTGACCGCATCACACGTGGGTACGCAGCACTAGCTTTGATGGAGAGACAGTGCCACCAGGCATATTTTCAGGAGCCCCGCACAAAGGGGTGGCTCTTTGACACTTTGGTTACAGGAGCGCTCATGTATGGGGCAGCCATATGGGGACCTGGATTAGCTACATCAGTATGGACAGCATTAGAGAGGCCACAGATCCTCATGATTGCCAGACTTATCCGCAGTAAGCCTTCAGTACCACATGACATCATTAGAGCAGAGCTCGCTGCACCACCGATGCTAGTTGAGGCACTATTCCAGACAGTATGCCTATTACACAGACTTCGGAGCATGGATATAGAGCGTATTGCTTATCGTGCTTTCGAGGCATCACGTGATATGGCATTAGCAGGCGACACCTCCTCATGGTATGCACAGACACGAGACTGGCTTGCCCACCATGGCTTTGACATAGACAGGCTACCACCACTACAGTACGACTCTCATGCACCCACCTACTCGCTCTCTCATCAAGAGAGAAATAGGATCATTCGTCAGGAGATATGGCATACATACATACAGAGGACATGGGTGAGCCCTAGGGATACATTGCCACCGAAAATGCTCTACTACCGCGAGCATTTTCTACATATATCAGGCACGGGCTTCATCGAGATTCCGAGATACATGCAGACCTACCTTCCCCACCACCTACGAGTCGTCATTGGGCAGCTCCGGGTTTCATCACATCAGCTCGAGATTGAGAGGGGTCGGTCCAGGGGAGTCCCCCGTGAGGAGAGGTGGTGCCCAGTATGCCAGACAGAGGTAGAGAGTGAGGAGCATTTTGTTATCAGATGTCCAGCATACTTAGACCTACGAGCACAGTTCCAGATCGATGAGTCATTCGAGCTGTGCATGACTATGGGAGACCAGAGACGCTTGGGATGCTTTCTCACAGCAGCATACGAGAGGCGAGAGCGGTCACTACAGCACATACATCAGCCACGGGTGAGTACCCAGCAGACCATTACCCACTTCTTTCAGCGAGTTGAGCTACATCAGAGAGGTCCATCTATAGGGCTCACGCTCCACCAGGCAGCAGCACAGAGAGCACGGCGCCGACCACGCATGGGCGGATATCGTCGACCACGACTATATCAGGAGGATGTCTCACGCATCAGGATTGCCTACGACCACATGATGGAGCATAGGCGTACCACCACCCCCTAGGTTGTCTTCCTTCAGGAGGCACTCAGACCACCACCGATGTACCACATACTACACCCACCTCCACCCATCACTTGTCGCTAGGGCGTTTTACTCACATTTTGGATCCCCCCATGTATTAGGTGGCCACTATCTGCAGAGTCAGAGGCACGTCTCCCCAGCCTTTTCCAGCCCTATATAGCTTTGTGTAGCGATATACCTTTTATTTCATTTTATCTTCTACACAGGGTTACTACACTTGTACATGGTTTTTGTCTCATAGGCCAAGTTTGGCCTCCAGAAGACGTTAATATGACTTTCTTTCTTTCTTTCTTTCTCTCTCTCTCTCTCTCTTTGTGTCTCTCTCTCTCCCCCCCCCCCCCCCCACATGATCAACTCAGCAAAGTCAACGATGTTGCCAAGTAGAGAGTGCTAAAGAGCCAATCGACTTTAACAAAACTTAAAAGTCGACCAGACAAGACTTAGATATTGAAGAAGAAAGTGAAAGAAAGTCGACCAAAATTTTCCTTCTTTTTTTTAAAAGTGTATGAAGTTGCCCATTCAGTAGAAGTAGCCAAACTTCTTCTACAACCAAAAGGGTTGATTTTGTTTTGTCTACTTTTCTTTTTGGTCGATTTTTATGTTTTGGTCTACGTTTCTTTTGTTGGCCGACTGTTTTGGATGAATGTCGTGGGTCTATTTCTCTACTTTAGTTGGTCGATTTTTATGAGCAGAATCCGTCGATTGTTTTTATGAGAAAATTTGTTGTAGTCAATTTTCTGAAGTTGATTTTGGTGATCAATGATGGCTGAACTCGTCTGGTCAATCTGTATGAGTCAAATGCTATTGTTGATTTCATACTAGTCGAACTTTAGGAGCCAAGATTGGGGGTCGATTTGAGTAGATTTTTTTTCAGTCAAAGTTTTGGATTGCCTACCAATTGCTACACTCTTTTGTTGTATATGGAGATTGTGCAGGGTCCAATTACACAGGCTTGTTGTCTAATAAAATCAAATAACACTAATAAGGTTGAATCACACACGGGCTGATGTCTAAGCAAGTCTAAGGCTGGTCCGCTCATTCGAACCTTGCTCAAAGAGTATGTGTTAAACCCAGCATTTAGCCGACTTACTAACCTCAGGAGGCTGCCCACGGTGCAAGTTGATTTTAGTGCTCTCATTACTTCAAGATTGGCTTCAGCTGATCAGATGATCAAGTCGAATTCAGATAAGTCTGCTTCCCTTTTTGTATTGATCTATGACCTCAAATGGGCTTCGGTTGATCAAGTCTATTTCAGTAGACGACTAATAGAATCAAGTGAAGGCTATCGAATTTTAGCAAATGAGTTTTCAGTACAACAACTATGAATAAGATACTTCTACTCAAAGCTTATTAAAAAGAGGAGGGACTCTTCCTTTGAAGTCTACAAAGCAACAACATGTCAACAAGAGGAGTATTTAACAAGAAGGATAGGAGAAGCCAACTGATTGGACGATCACTAAAAGCAAGGCTCAGCTCAAGAAGAAGAAGAAGAGAAAGGGAAAAAAAAAAAAGAGAAGAAGGTACTTTATTTCTCTTCGAGGACGGAGAACATCTAAGTGGCAAGCAACCTATAGCAGGGCACTTTGATACGCTCCTTCAATAATGTATTTTATGTTTTTACTTTTTCAAGATGCAAAGGGAGAGAACACAAAAGGTTACCTCGATTTCAAGCAAGATTGGAAGCAAACGAGCACGAGGACTAAGAAAGAGAAAAGAGGATCCAAAAGCAAGAGGAATAAGATGGAGAAAAGACGATGCAGTTCATGACTTCATCAAGGAGACAGGAATGAGCAAATCTCAATTCCTAAGTTGCCTAATTTGCCATTTCCTAAGTTGGTTAATTTCTCCAAGTTGTCTAAATGTCCAAGTTGTCTATTTTTTTAGTTGTCTATTTTTTTAGTCGCCTATTTTTCCAAGCTCCTTAGTTTCCCAAGTTGACCATTTTTAGTGGACTCATTTCAAAAATTGCCCTTTTTTTACAAATTTAGTCTACTTACTTCAAAAGTTGACCATTTTTATAAATTTAGTCGACTTAACTCAAAAGTTGACCACTTTTATAACTTTAGTCTCCTTATTTCAAAAGTTTCCATTTTTGGTAAAGTAATCTATTTTTTACGAAAATGATGTACTTCTGATTTAGTCTACTATTTCACTTGAAAAACCGATTAAATTTCTTAGATATGCACGTGGACTAAATTTTTAGCCACTTGCGTCTCGAGGATTCATGGACCTTGGACGGCGATGAATACCAGAATTTGGAAGATAGTGATGGCACAGGAAAAGTGGACCAAGAAGGAAGTTTCCAGAGAATTGTCGATGCGTCTTTCAACGGAAGAAACTAAATTTGTCCCTTTTGCTTCCCTTGAGTTCCTAGCAGTCCCATAAAAAACTATACAAGGAGACCTCTCCATCAAAGAAAGGACAAGCTCAGAGAGAGACTAGAGAAGGGAATGTAGAGTTCAAGCATTGCTTTCACTTTGTGTGTGTAGAGCTCTTAGCTTACCACTAGTACTTCACGTGGTAGAACTAGAATGAGCTAGCTTGGCACTATGAGTGAGTAATAGTGGGCAAGAAGTAATTGACCATTCATTTCTTGAGTAGCTACTTTGGAAGGTTAGAGTTTTGAGAATGTAAATTTATAGAATCGAAGTCGAGCAATTAGGGTGAAGGTGTATTCTTATGTCTCTTGCTAGTTGCCCAAGGTTTGTACTATCATCCTGTTTTTGAGTTGTGTATACTTATAATTTCAACATCTTTCTCTAGTTTCATTGTGTGTCATCGAATGCGCTATTTTTCCCTGTCGAGTCTTCAAATTGCACCCAAAGTGCATATTGCACTTAAGAGGACACACCACATTGAGAAAATAGATAAAAAAAATGGATCTACAAGGGGGGAAGAAAAAGGGGGAAAAAGAGAAAGAGAAGAAGAAGAAGAAAAAAAGGGAGTATTGTATTTCTTTCCAAGGACGGAGAATGTCTAAGTGGAAGGAAACCTATAGCGGGGTACTCTGATGCTCTGTTTAAATAATGTATTTTATGTTTTTACTTTTTCGAGATGCAAAAGCCAAGCACAAAAAAAGTCACCTCGATTTCAAGGAAGAAGATAACCAGAAGAAGCAAAGAGGACTAAGATGGAGAAAAGAGGATCCAAGTTCATCAGTTCATCAACGAGACAGGAATTAACAAACTCCCAATTGCCTAAGCTGCATAATCTCCCATTTCACCAATTTCCTAAGTTGCCTAATTTCCCATTTCATCAATTTCCTAAGTTGCCTAATTTCCCATTTCATAAGTTCGCCAATTTCTCAAAGAACTTGTCTAAATTTCCATGTTATCCATATTTTAGTAGCCTATTTTTCCTAGCTCCAAATTGACCATTTTTTAGTCGACTCATTTGAAAAATTACCCTTGTTTACAAATTTACTTGACTTATTTCAAAAGTTGACCATTTTTGTAAATTTATTCTACCTATTTCAAAATCTGCCCATTTTAACAAAATAATTTATTTTTTAAGAAAATGGTCTACGTCTCATTTAGTCTACCAGGAAAAGCGACTAAATTTACCAAGACTTGACATGGACTAAATTTTCAGCCACTTGCATACACAAGACTCATGGACGGTGGACGATGCTGAATAGAGGGGCAAGCCAAATACTAGACTTCATTTCGTATGCTCGAAAATTGGAACCCGAAGAATATTGATTGCTCCTCCAATTCATTGCCTCCACGTGTATCTCTTCCCTCATACCTGTCCCTTGGTATAGAATTCAACATTTTTTAATACACGATTGTGTTCGGAACAAGGCAAAACCCCAATAAAGACTCCTTGATCACCCCAATCCGATCTTAAATAGCATTTCCTCGTGAAAATGATTGGAAAGTTGCATGTATTGAAAAATGTTTTAAGGCCCGTATAATGTCTTTCTACAAAGCTTTACTTTCTCTAGTTGAGTTTATAGCCACTTCTAATCATTGTTTAGGTTGCCACAGATTGTCTTGTCTGCTTCATGGTAGCACAGGTCTATGGATATTTAAAAGAAACAGCTCTCACTGCATTTTCATGTACTTTTGTTGAGAATAATAATGGGGGGAATTTCAAAATAGTCCTTTCACGATTTGCCGAACACATTCTTCCTCACTTTGTTTTTGTTGCCCCACGTCTCTCTGCATTTCTGAAGACCTTCAGTTTACATGCTTGTACCAGTTCAAATGTGCTATGGATCATTGACCATCTATGCTTCTCGATACTATGATCCATCAGGAAATATAGAAATGCATTGATCTCTGAGCATCACGATCTATTTTCAGTTTCTTTTCTTACTTCTCTTCTTAGGGAACACTTTTCTTTTGCAGCTTCTATCTTGCCACCCAACTGCCGATTCACCATGTACATAACAACTCATGCCAATTTTTGACTGCACTGCAGTGTTTCCCCTTTGGGGGCTACCTTTATACATATGAAATAAGAATCACTTTTAAAAAAGTGTGTGTATGTGTGTATGTGTGTGTGTGTGTGTGTGTGTGTGTGTGTGTGTGTGTGTGTGTGTGTGTGTGTGTGTGTGCACGCGCGCACATGCTCCCAAAACATATAGTTTATGTGTGAGAGAAAAAAACCTCGTGTGTGTTGTTTAAACAGAATAAATTCCACAACTTGACTGATTTTCAAGCCCAAAAGCATTTTCTAGTGGAAGCATGTGCAACCTCTATAGCACCCCAAAGCTCTAGTTTTTGTGTAAGAACTTATTCATGACATGAGAGAATATAGCAAGAAGCTTCGAATGAAAAGAAAGCGAATGCAATGGGTAAATAAATTTTCTTCTGTTTTCAAGCATGGAGATGTGGCATGATTTTCTGGAAAGAAATAAGAAGTAAAAAAATAAGCTTAAAAGGATCTTTAGCAACTAGATTTCAATAATTAATCTCATACATAGGATAAAAGGGCACCTGCTTGTAATTCTTCCAACCAGCCAATAAGTCCAAGTCTACAATCATAAAACCTTAAATACCCATCTGAGCCACCAGTAATGACATAACTATTTTGTACAGAGATATGTGTGATGGGAGTATCGTGCAGTTGTACAATTTTGATTGCATACATTTTCCTTGCAGATGGGAGTTTGTTCGATTCATCACTATCTGAAACAGATAATGACTTCGATTCTTCCTTAAAGAACGGTGACCTGCACATAAACAAATTCCTGATGAGTTTTACAAACAATAACATGTGCAAAAGGTGTCTGGTTGTGTGGAAATTTTCAGTCATGTCTTGTGTATAATGTTTCACCTGAAATTTATGGTTCTAAAAAACAAATTGAATATTTATCATTTGTACCGCGGTTCTTGCCAGAAGATGACCTCTCCTGAAACCATGCCTGTTATTGCAGAATCGCTGTTGGGAAGGAAGCAAGATACTGTAAATTCACGAATATTTTTTAGCATCTCCACAGTTTTTATTGAAGCCTTTTCACGCCTTAAGACTTTCTTCAATGGTGTATTTTCTCCCTCTTCCTAAGAAAATTTACACAAACTGCTAACAATAAGTCTTTTGAAACCACATTTCCACATATGCATGCGTATCTGCTTATATTTGTGAGCACGTAAACACATGCATGTTGAAGCCAATATCAGATTCTCGAACCTTAAAAAGCTTCCAAAAGTACACGGTCTTCTTTCCATTTGTGATAAGCTCATCCTGATCATCCTTGTTAATTTGGAGAGAGTGCTGCAGCGATATACAGATAGAAGTGAACAGGAGAACAAAGGGTGTATCTCTTATAGTTACTTGTTTTTCTAATGCTTATCCACAACCACCATATCCTGTAGATGGCTTCGTGTGAATGTTTGATAACTAATATTGTATTTGAATTGAATTTACCTGAAAGTCAGTCGAAAACACTGAAAGACTTGAAGCGATCTGACAAGTGGTTGCTTCAATTCTCCAAATGCACATGGTTTGCATCCTGTTTCTATCTGAAGAAATAGGAAACTTTTCGTAAATTTGGAAATAAAATCACCTATCTATTTGAGACATAAATTAATGTTTCCTTCTTTTCCTTTTTAACACAAAAAGGTTCTCAAAGAGTTAGAAATGCTTGTATTCCCAATTGAGACTTGAAAAACTGCCTAGGGTTTGATCAGCCACACATGCATTCTAGACCGAGCCATATCCTCGGAATTATAGAACTGCAAAATTTTATGCAATTGGCCTATAACTCCAACGAGAAATATCCTCTGTGAATTTGCAGTTACTCCAAAGAACAAAGAAAATCTCTTTCATTTACAAGTCATGTAAAAGTCCACAAGTTGTGCTCACCTCAATATTCTACCTTTAAGCCAAATTTCTTTCTTGACTTTTCTTTGCTCAAGTAGATGAGAACCTCCTCTTAAACTTTAACTTGTCATGTTTGGTTGTCCAGCTACATGATGGAGTTGGATAGCACCATGTGCTAATGAAAGATTCTTTGTGGACTTTATATGTCACCTAAAAGGACGTAAAATAGGCACATCATCTTCAAAGTTATATAGATCACCCTCATAGACAGACAACTATAGAGATCTTGGTACCATGAGAGTGCATCTACTTCATTTTGGTCTTAGATTTCTGATGCAGTGCCTAGTGCGGATACATGATGCGTTGTTGGTGACTTCAACATGATTGAAGCACCAATGGACAGACAGGGCTGTAGCGAGGTCACATGGTTCATGGGACTGAGCTTGCCTTGGGAGAGTCTATGCTTGACGTTGGGACTCCATGATGTATGGCACCTTGATGGCCTTGCCAGAGAGAGAGGGCTACCTCGTGTTTTCGCGCTAAAACAGGCGCATAGGAGGGATGAATCTCTCTCACATAGATTAGATATATGTAAGCGATGCCTTGGCAGAGTGTAGGGGTATGACTGGTATTCTAGCGAGCTCTTGTATGTCGGATCACACCCTTGTGGTTGTTTCTTTTAGGGAAAGTATTGATCAAGGATCTCCTATCATGCGTATTCCTCAGCATATTCAGCTTTATGAGAGCCTGGCTAATCATATTGCTGAGATTTTGGGTTAGCTCTAGTGGGATGTTGGTATCAGGACACAATCATTCTCTAAGGGGCTCCAATAGATTAGTATTTTTTTGGATGAGACAAGTTTCCATCACCTTGCCCAGTTTGGAGAGACTTAGCGGTGCCTTCATCGAGGGGTGGCCTCCCTCCAACGTATCCTTGAGAGGCACTTAGATAGTGAATGGGTTGGGCCCCATTAGTGCATGCCGAGCAAGAGCTTTGTGACCGGCACTCTACCTTTTTCTATCATAGATAGGCTTCCAACTGGACTCAAGTTGGGGATAGAGTCTCTAGTGATTTCTTCTCTCTACTCATCTACAACACTCTCAGAGTGGGGTCCTCCAAGTCCATCGGGCTGATGGTCTCATGACTTCTAAGCATGTTGAGATGTAGGACATTGCTACCACATTCTACCTCACCTTGCTTCTTGAGGAGACTCCCTCTCAAACTTGGAAGGAGAGAAGACACTATGTCATGAGACATGTGCGCAAGAATGTGACCGTGCAGGATAGGCTCCTTGCCCCGTTCTCAAGCATTGAGCTTCTTGATGCTTTGTGTAGGCTGGCGAGAGACAATTGCCGAGGCGAGGATGGCCTCCTTGTTGCTTTCTTTATTCTCTATTGGGGGACCTTCGAGGAAGGGCTTAGGCTTGCCTTCCAGGAGATCATGGAGGGGGGCACCTTACGTGAGATTCTCTATAAGCCTCTTGCTATTCTTTAGTCTGATTTTGAGACCGGGCTTTTCTTGAGGGCACTATGCGTTGTATGGGCTTTCCCGCTGGATGGATAAAGGGGGTTTCCTCTCTCTACAGGGCCTCTCAAAGCTAGGTTTTAGTGGCTGATGGACGGGGGGGAGTGCTTCAACATCTCTAGATCTGTGCGGCATGGTTGTCCCTTGGTTTTGGCCTTATTTCTCTTCTTCGTTGAGGCCATGATCTCTTGCTTGACTACTCAAGACATTGGTTTGCAAGGACTTCGGCTTCTTGTTAGAGAGGAGACACGTTTGAGTGCTTAGTTTGTCGATGATACTGCAATTTACTTGCATGGCCATGAGGCCAATCTCTCTAGATTTCAAATTGCTTTGGAGAGAGTCTATGATGCTTCGAGTGCCAAAACCAATTGGCACAAGTCTTCTGGTTTTTGGGTTGGCGAGACACTCATCCTATGTGGCTTTCGAGTGCTTAATTTCAATGAATCCCTCTCGAACTGCCATTCATTATCTAGGCTTGCACATTGGCTTGGAGTTTTGGGCTTCTCCTCTCCTCTTACCTGTTAGGTGGAAGTTGATGCATTGGAGCACTTCTCTCTTGTCCTTGGCGGGGAGAGTTGTAGTGACTAACAAGGTCCTTCTAGCCACAACGTGGTATATTACCTCCTCTTGGATATGTTCGAGTTCCTATATTAACCAGATCCAATGGCTAATCATGAATTTTTTAAGGTCTGGGAGGGATGGTACCCCCGTTCGGGCCAAGATTGCTTGGCCTATCATCACTCTTCCGACCGAGCACGATCGCTTAGGGGTTGTTGACCCCGCTTGTCATAACATAGCCCTGTTGGGCATATTTGTTGTTTTTGGATTGTTTCTTGGCCCCAAGCCATGGAAAGGGCTTCTTCACCAGAGACTTGGCACTTCGGATCGAGTGTGTATGGTCTTGCCCTTATGGATGAAGCTCCCTCTATCAAGGGGATTCGATGTAGCCCAAGCTCTTGAGGAATACCTGTTAGATCCTTGTAGGACCAAGCAAAGGTGCTTTTATAGGTGTAAAGGAGGGATGTTGCATTCAACTTATGCTCATGATATGCTCCTTAGTCCATCCGCATGGAACATCTAGAAACGAGAGGTCATTTCTGGCTTCTGAGTCAAAATTAGTCTCTAGAAGTGACTTCCAGTGTTCTCCAACCTTTGAACCTGCATCCATAGAGCTTCCAGATTCGGCCTCATTGCCTTGTTTTTCTTAAAATAACAATGTAATTCTACCCTTTAGTGAGATTTGACGACTTTGAGGAATTGGAGGCAACTTGCTCCCTCGAGATGTCTACATGAAAGTTATATGTCCCACTTGCCTTACAGGAGTCACTCGAAAAGTTGGACCAACTTGAGCAAGTGGGAGTTCCACTTGGGTGAGTTTCTCCCAATTGGAAGACTTTGGCATGCAGTCACCCACCCACTCCCTTTGCATGCTTTCTTGCACTCCTAGTATTTTAACTTTGCCACAATCCTCATGCTCTTCTCATGCTAGAAGTTGAGTGCAACCTACAGGATTTCTCTGGCACTCCTTCCTGGGGCTCCTTATTAGGTCCAACCAAGCCCCATGTGGATGTAGAGAAAAAGATCCAGATAATATTCATTACTGGAAGTTGAGCATTTTAAGTTCCAAAAATGATGAGAGGCTCTGGTGGAAATGCATGAGGAATAGAGGATGATTGTTATAGGAGATGGGAGCTTATCAATATTGTTTCCACTTTGCATAAATGGAAAGCCAGAATGAACCTTCGCTGTTAGTATGAGACACTCGACCAAAGGAGAGATCTGACGTCTGGAGCATCCTTATCACATAGACTGTGGCCAATTTATCAGGCTGATCAAGGGACTTAGAGTGATCTTGAAGAAATGGACAGCTTTTTATTAGAGACTGGGAAAAGTCCTCATTGTGTTATATAGCTGAGGACAACCCTTGATGATCTTAAGTGTTTGCTTGTCTGCCTTTTTCCTCCCATGGAACCCTATGTATCACTTGAATTTATGAGTATTTGAGTTTCTCAATACTTTTGTCCTCATCTCTATTCAGATGGAAAAATTCTAAAGTAGATGAAATTGTTTCTATATGATTGAACCTGAATATTAGTATACAACTCCGGAATGCTCAGCAGGTTATCTCATACTTGATGTTCTTTTAAGTAATAATGGCTGTTTTCCTACAGATACTTCATACATATGTCCATCTATCTAAACTATATACTCCTCACTTTTTGAGCACAGTTAGGCATATAAGCAACTGTTCCTGGGAACGATCATGGCATTCGCCAGGTATTGCATTAGTATTATTTGAGAAGATGAACTATGGAAAAAACTATGGTTATTATATACCTATAAGGAAATCAATGATCAAGGGTCTGAGAAATCCAGAGTTTTGAGAAAGGTTTCAATTTCATAATGATGATTTCAGAGATTGAAATCGCAATAATATTGATCAACGGCTTACTCATTTTGTACGACCCTATATAATCTCTCATGGATCGGAATACATGTCGAAAAACTATAGCCACAATCTAACTGGCATAGATACATCATCATTTTATCAATGAAAAAAATTAGTTTCTTGACCCTCCAATGACTCTATAAGGAAAAGCTCAGTCATCATCATGCCTTATATGATATCCCTCTAAACATGAATAAAAAAGCCATGTTGTTTTCTATCCATATCTTTGCAGCAAATCAGAATCCAAAAATGTAAGTGAAATGTTCTTAGAATAAGAATACCTACCAATAGTGCTTAATGTTGCAAATTTATCACCTTTTTCGAAAAAATCAATAGCTATTATTCCTCCTGTTTCTTTCTGAGGTATGGAACTGTGGACCTAACAGAGAAGATTGGGCATCAAAATCAAATTGCCTTACTGTATTAAGAACTTTAAAAAACATTTCAATGTTTTAGTAGTTTTTCCTACGATCTTATGAAATCAATTCTTGCAATCAAGTTACAGCAAGTACAATCTACTAACAATTGAGAAATAAATGCCATTCACCTCACGGAAGAAAATAAAGACACTTTCAGCATCACTACAATATCTGAGAACAAAGAATGAAATTTATTATCTTCCATAGGGAAAGCATTTATTTATTGTTTGCCTTTGCAATCACATTCCCATATTTCCATTCAACACATTTTTCCACAGATCATCATCAGAAGTGGGCATAAATACGTTTTTCCTTCCAAAAAAACATGATTCTATCAAAGCAATAAAGAAATTGTCAAGTCCACAACTTCCCATCAATTGTGTACATCTGAAAACTCGGGTACAACTTGATTCCACTATCACTCATGCACCTACTAAGCTTCATCTGTTCATTGAAGCAAGATTGATCCAGGCATGTGTTCTATGGTCCAATCTCATGCCCTCGAGTCTAGGGAGGGCAATCTAAAAGTGGAGGAACTGAATACTTTGTCTCTTGCTCCTGTGCCTTTGATTGTAGTCGTTATAGCTGCCCCTAAAGTCTGTCAACTATCACAGTCAGGGTGTCATTTATTACTTCACAGCAGGAAGTAATAGGGGTCATCACCCTACAATCAAAAGTAAACATTTGAGCAGGTAACAAAAAAAAAGGTAAAAAGGGATTTCCTTTGCTTTTGTATCTCTCTCTCTTCACATGGGAGCCAAGTGGCCTACGTCAGGGGGATTGACATGCGTTCTGCACTCAATTACAGATGGAGAAGGGAGTATCGCAGATTATAACATGGGACCCAAGGAGGCCATCCACATACTCAATTCCTTCACCATCCCACCTATACCTATTGCAGAAGATCACACATATCTCGTACTATC
This sequence comes from Ceratopteris richardii, assembly GCA_020310875.1. NCBI lineage: Eukaryota > Viridiplantae > Streptophyta > Polypodiopsida > Polypodiales > Pteridaceae > Ceratopteris > Ceratopteris richardii. The sequence continues at coordinate 35,367,440 of CM035410.1, read as the reverse complement.
CCGCAAGGGGGACACCCACACACACACCCGTGACACGTCCCCCACAAACCACCATCCACTTCACACAGTAGCTTGCTCACATATACTCAGCCCAAGTTGAGAAAAATCTTCTTTCGCTTCATCCTGACACCCCATTACCTATACTCACCTCACACTTAGCATCATCCTTCAAACATCCTCCATTGGTTCATTCACGCACACCACCCATTCTACTCACACACCTCCCCTTGGGACCATGCCGTACAACTCCTAGTATGATGATGAGTGCAGCAGTCTCTATCGTCAACTACGACCTCAGAGAGCACTAAAGAGATCACAGAGATGGAGGCTAGAAGACATGAAGAGCCTCACACACTGAAAGAGACGGGTCTTCAAGGAGGCACATGAGCTTGAGCTATAGTGCCTACTTATGAGCAGGGATTGCATTGCTCCAAGGGGCACTTTGAAGGAGCCATAATCCACAGATTTGGCATGATTATGCTGAGAGACTATATGAGATACCTCGACAGCCCCCCATTCCCCATCCGCCCCACACTTGTCCTACTCGTTCTTCTTTCTTCACAAAAGAGATGCTCCATAGGGCCATTGACCAGCTATAGCATGGGCATTCGATTGAGCCCACAAGACTAGAGAGTAAGCACCTCATATATACTGCCTCCACTATAGCTCCGTTGATTGCACATGTCTTCAACCGGACTATAGGGGAGGGCTTCCCAAAGGAGTGGATGAGGAACACCATTGTACCCATCTACAAATCTGGAAACACCTTGGGCAGAGGGAACTACAGGACTATCATGATTGGTCACACCATGGCCAAGCTTTATGGGGCCGTTCTCGAGGCAGAGTTAAGCTCATATGCAGAGATGGAGAGGCTACGAGCACGAGCTTTCTTTACTATTGACCATATCTTTGTTCTACATCGCCTAATTGATGGGGCAAAGGTAGAGAAGAAGAGATTATATTGCTGCTATGTGGATTTCTGCAAAGCCATCAATATTGTGCCATAGGAGAAGCTTCCCCGGAGTCTCTAGAGCTTGGGGATACCATGAAAGATGATTTGGACCATCTACACACTCTATGAACGTGTGACTGGGAGGTTTCGGTGCTTGGGGGATTACCAAAAGCCTTTGCTAGCACATATGGTGTTAAGCAAGGATACCCACTCTCTCCCACTTTATTTGGGCTCTACATCGACACCATTGAGGGCTACATCCTACGAGCTTTCGGTGAGGGTGGAGACCTAGCTGGTAGACATCCATGCATTCTATTATATGCTGATGATATTGTACTGATTTCAGAATCCACCGAGGGTCTAGAGCACCACTCGGGTGCCTTGGATGAGTTTTGTACACAAAGGGATTCACTGTAAACCTTGGCAAGAACAAGGTCATGATCTTCCACACCTCTCCTATGGGTCAGAATGAAGCACTGTTAGCACGGTTCAGAGAAGCTCGTGGACAGATAGAGGTGGTCACTTCATATGTCTATCTAGGGGTAACATTCACGAGTCTACCTTGTCCCTTCAGTATGAAACAAACATCCACTGATAGGCTCACATGGGGATATGTAGCTTTGGCCATGTTAGAGAGGAGGTGCCATCAAGCACACTTCAAAGAGCCTCGTTCGAAGGGATGGCTATTTGACACACAAGTCACACCAGCTATGATGTATGCAGTGACAGTTTGGGGTCTGCATCTCACAGCCACCCAGTGGAGTGCGATTGAGAGGTTGCAAGTACGCATGATCTCATACCTATTTCGTGGGAAACAATCACTACCACAAGACATCATCAGGGAAGAGATGGCCACACCTCCCATGGTGGTAGAGGAATATTCGAGACTATATGTTTCATTCAGAGGATGAGGGAGCTCCCGGCAGATAGACGCACACGTAGAGTATTTGAGGCTTCAATACAGGCCTCTGAGTCAAGATATGGGAGAAATTCATATTCCAAGGTTAGGGCATGGTTTGATGGATATGAATTGGATATGGACAGACTATCACCCTTCCAGTATGACCTAGACTCTTGTAGATCAATTTCTTGATCTATATGCTCGATGTGGTGTGTCCTCTTAAGTGCAATATGCACTGTGGGTTGCAATTTGAAGACTCAACAGGGAAGAAAGAATAGCACATACAATGACACAGAGCGGAATGAAAGAAAGAAGTTGAAATTATGAGTACAAACAGCTCAAAAGAGGATTATACAAACTTCGGGTAATCAGTAGGAGACATAAGCATACATCTTCATTCTAAGTGCTCGAGTTCGATTCTCTAAACATACATGCTCAAAACTCTAGTCTTCCAACTAGCTGCTCAAGAGAAGATTGGCCAATCACTGCTTGCCCACTACTCACTCAGAGTGCCAAGCTAGCTGATTCCAATTCTACCAAGTGGAGCACTAGAGGTAAGCTAAGAGCTCTACACACACAAAGAGAATGCAAAGCTTGAGCACTGCATTCCTTCCTCGAGTCTCTCTTGGAGCTTCTCTCTGCACTTCCCTTTGTTGAAGGAGAGGTCTACTTATATAGTTTTCTTGGAAGTGAAGGATAGCAAAAGGGGACAAAATTAGTTTCTTTTTTGGAAGGCTCTCTGACAATTTTGATACTCTGGAAGCTTCCTTCTTGGTCCACTTTTCCACGCCATCACTATCTTCCAAATTCTGGTATTCGGCTCCATCCACCGTCCATGAGTTTTCCATGTGTAAGTGGCTGAAAATTTAGACCATATGGAGATTTGGAAAATTTAGTCTCTTTTTTCAAGTGAAAAAGTAGACTAAATCAAAAGTACATCGTTTTCTTAAAAAAATAGACTACTTTTGAAGTAAGTAGAATGGTGAACTTTTCAGTAAGTCGACTAACTTATAAAATTTGACTAAAAAAATAGACTACTTTGAGAAATTGGTCAACTTAGAAATTTAAACTACTTAGAGAATAGGTGAACTGGGACAATTAGACAACTTAGGAAAATAGGTGAAATGGAAAATTAGGAAACTTGGGAAAATAGGTGAAATGGGAATAGGCAACTTGGGAAAATAGGTGAAATGGGAAATTAAGCAACTTGGGAAAATAGGTGAAATGGGAAAACAGTGAGGTAGGAAATTGGGAATCTTGCCTTCTTCATGAACTCATGAGCTTCATCCCCTCTTCTTCATTTTCTTGCTCTTTGCTTCTTCTTCTTCTCCTTTTGTTCGAAATCGAGGTAACTTGCCTTGTGCTTGGTTTCTGCATCTTGAAAAGCAATACATTATTTTAAGGGTGTACCAAAGTACCCCGCTACAGGTTTCCCACCACTTAGACATTCTCCGTCCTCGGAGAAAAATAATACTTTTTTTTTTTTTCCTGTTCTCTCTCTTTCTGTCTCTTTTTTTTTTCCTCTCTTTTTTCCATCTTCTTTTTCTTCTTCTCTTTTTTTTTTCTTTTTTGAAATAATGTAAGTGAGAGATAATATGGAACAAAAAGGGAGACATTTGCAAGTAAAATGCAATACATGCTTCTTACAAAAGGAAGTAACTAGAAAAAAAAATGGCCAATACAAAGTAGAAAGAAACATCTAGTAGAAAGAAACATCTAATGCTATCCACCGCCATTCCTAACTAGGATGCATTTTGTGCCGCCATAAAGAGATTTTTTGCCTTGTCGTGGATGTCTTTATAGAACATTGCTTCCTTCCATAACTTCTCGTTCTCCTCTTTGAGTTCCTGATTGTTCTACTCTAGTTGCTTGTTGCGGTCTTCTAAGTCTGCGATCCGTTTATGAAGCTGAAGTGCTTGTTGGTTTGCCTCCCCCATAAATGAAGAGATCCCTTTGTGATAGTCATGGAGTAGTGAGAGAGATTATAACGTGTTTCTTGCATGAAGATTCGCTATATGGATGTTTTCTAATGCGGGGAGTGCATAAGTGGAAGAACAAGGTGAGAGTGGAGGTGTGCTAGAGTGCATAGGTTGAGTGGATGTGGAGTGCATATGTGAACCTGACGGGGTAACTAATATGGTGGGGGAAGGTGAGTTTGATGATTACATAGGAGGAGGTATGGGAGGTATGGGGATAGGTGCGACATGTATAGGTGTACGATGAGGTTGAATCGAAGGTGACATACATAGTGAAGGAATTTGGATAGGAGGTGATGAATGTGGAGTGGAAATAGTAGGAGGAGATGGTGGTGGTGTGGGTGGATTATATGAAGCACTATGGTGAGTGCGAACCTGAGGATTAGGAGCCCTTTTCCGTACATACGTATGTGAAGAAGGGGGATGAGTACCTTTTGCTGAAACATAACCTTGATCACCAATTGGAAGGGCTCGGATGTCTTCTAATGAGTCGCCTTTTACTCTTGCTCGTTTCACCGGGAGTTTCTTTCTCACAGGAGTGGATGGATTTCGCTTCATGGAAGATGGTTGACCCACATTCTTTTGTATTTCCGTAAGCCTCGATGGTAAATTCTTTAGCCACAAGAGTATTATAGAAGAGTATACGTGAAATTTCTTTGCATCTTTTTGTACCTATACCGCATGCCTTCTCCATGATGGATGCCCATATTAAATGATGGAAGGGATATGGATGCAACCAGGCAAGACATAAAAGCGTGTCATAAGCAGTCATATTCTTGAATGGAAACTTGGATTCGACCCTTCTTAAGAGGATAAAATACTTGCATGCACATAAAAGATGATAGTACCTTTCTGAGAGGTCGTTGGCAGTGAACAGCTTCACACATTCCTCACATACCTTACTTGCGTCGACACCTAAGTATGATCTCCCTGGCATGAGCCGTTTTGACTCTTTCATCCCCACAACTTTGTTTAGCATTTTCTTGGTAAGAGTTCCTTCTGTAAAGTGGGGAAAGGACTCGAAGAAGTCAATCATCTCGTCCGTTGCAATATTTTCGGTAAGTGGTACTTTGGCAATCTCCGTGAGGTGCAGAGTATGCAACTCATCATCTGTGAAGATCTCTTCCAATGATGCTGGAGGGAGAGAATCGTGGGCTATCAATGTAAGTGAATCTTCCCCTTCACTTGATGACTGAACTGAACCAGAATCTTGCTGATATGGTTGATCATCTGAGTCATAATGATTGCTGCCCATTGAATTCCTTAAAGATGATGATTGGGACATATTACTTTGTTGACAGTTGGTTGCTCTTATCTTCTTGCTAAATGCCCACCATGTAAGTTTCTAGATTTCTCAGTTGCATAAGCTGATGCTTTTTAAGAAGCAAGAATAACTAACTACTTCTTCTGCTGATAACAAGTGGAATGATTGGAAAAATGACTTGCTACAGATAATAAGGGATCGAAAGTTGTCTTGTGTTTTAGGCTTTTGTGCATCTCTTCAATTCAAAAGTCAGCTGTAGCTCTTTTCAATCTCACTCTTCAAGGAAAGAAAGGGGACACTCTTCAAGGGAAGAAAGGGGATTGCTCATATCTTGAACACAGATCGCAGATGGTCAAGAGCTCGCAGGAGTCGACTAAAAAGTAGATGATCAATAAAATGTACTTCCCACATCACCTGGACTCTTCAAGGGAAGAAAAGAGGCTGCCAAGGGACTGCCCAATCTTGAACGCACGCAATTGAAGAAAATCATTCAACTAAGAAGAGCCAAATCGACCTATTGACATAAACAAAGTGACCAAAAAAAATCGACTTTTTGACCTATTTATGACTTGAAAAAAATCGACCTGTTTTGACCTAACAACTTAAAAAATCGACCTTTGACATAAACATAGACTAAAAAATCGACTTAACAACTTCACAAAAAAATTGTCCTTATTGACATATACACATTGACCAAAAAAAATCGACCTAAACACTTCAAAAAAGATCAGCCTTCCTTTTAAAAAAAATCGACCTAACAACTTTAAAAAAAAAATCGACTTCTTTTTTTCTTTGAACTTAAAAAAAATCGACCTTTCTTTTTTTTTTTAAATCAACCTAATAACTTTTAAAAAAATCGACTTCCCTTTTCTTTTTTGAACTTGAAAAAAAAATAGACCTTTCACTAAAATCGACTTTTTCTTGGAAAAACAATCGACCTATCCACTAAAAAAAATTGACTCCAAATCGACTCAATGTCAAAAAAGACTTATGCATGTCCAAATCCACTCAATGTCAAAAAAGACTTATGCATGTGGTTCAGAGATATAGTGGATAGAGATGATGGGTTTTATTGATGCGGACTATAGTAAGTCTAATAGAGCATAAAGAGGGGACATGGTATGTACACAGTTCCTATAGTAGTGATTCATATCTCATTCTGATTCTTGGTAGGGTTTGAGACATGAACGGTTCACCAAAGGAATTTGGGTTCCTTCAAGAGTGCAGAGACGTACCACACCTTGGGAAAGGATCTCTCTTACCTTGTAAGGACCCTCCTATCCGGTGGATAATTTCTTTTCTTTCTTGTTGTACAAGCTTGGTTGATATAGAAGGACCAACGACCCTTCTTTGATCTCTGTCTTCCACAGGTTCCTGTCGTGCCATGCTTTTCCGCGTCATCTTCTCTTTCTCCAAAGTTGAATCTGCTATTGTTCTCTTTTCCTCCGGTTGATGTAATCTGTTCATATTGATGTTACTCGTGACTTGCAAATTACCAATCCTTGGATGTCCCACGCTGCTTGATCCTTTCAGAAATTCTAATGGAGCTATTGCTTCAAGACCATATACTAACCGGAAGGGAGTATGTTTCATGGTTACCTTGAATGCCATCCTATATGCCCATACCACACCTAGGTAGGTAGTGCCCCATGTCAAGGGATGGAGATAGCACATTTTCCTCAAGAGAGAGATGAGTACCTTGTTGGTGCTTTCCGCTTGACCATTGACTCGTGGGTAATATGCATATGATTTTTTGTGGAAAATTTTGTACTTTATAAATATTTCAGTTAGGGTTTTGTTGATGAAATAAGATCATTGGTCACTTGTAACTTCAATTGGACAGCCATACCTGTAGAAAATATTTTCATACAAGAAAGAGGCTACCGTATGAGAAGTGCAATCTTTTGTCACCAGAACTTCTGCCCATTTGGTGGCGTAATCAGTGGCCACCAACAAGTACTTCACATTCGAGGGAGAAGTGATGGGATAGATTGGCCCCACAAAATCTAATCCCCATTTTTCAAATGGTCTCCATGATAAAGAAATTTGCAAGGGTTGGTTGTTGAGCTTACTCGGTTTTGGTGCACAACATTGGCAAGTGTCCCATGTCTTTGCATATTCTATTGCATCTCGAAAAAGATAAGGCAACCATAATCCTCCATGTAAAATCCGATGTGCTGTTATGTGACCTGGATAATGGCATGAAGATGTTCCTCCATGGGCTTCTTCTAGTATTTTTTGTACTTCATGTGGTAGGACGCATCTCCTATAGATCCCATCATATCCTACTCGGAAAAGAGTATTTTGAACAATTGAAAAATTCTTACTTTTTAGGAGCAATCTTCTTCGTTTGAGTGGTGGAGGTTAGGTGGGAAGGTACCCGTAGTTAACAAATGATGGACGTCCTGGTACCAAGTAGGGTAAGTGCTTATTTGAAATAAAGATTGATCTTGGAGGTTGTCTTTTATGCCCATAACTGGTTCCGGATGTCCTTTAATCCTTCAAAGGTGATCTTCCATCACATGGTGCTTCCCATGTTGTTGAACTAGTTCGAAGTTGAATTCTTGGAATAAGAGTAGCCACCTCCACACTCTTCCATAGATGTTCGGCTTGTTTAGCAAATATTTGATTGCTTGATGATCGATGATGACAGTGAAGTGAATTCCAAACAGATAATGACGGAACTTCTTGAGGGCGAAAACAATAGAGAGTGCTTCTCTTGCAGTAGTACTATAGTTGCGCTCTTCTTTGGTTAAAATTTTGCTAGCATAGTAAATGGGTCGGTCAAGTTTATGTTCTTTGCTAGGTTGTGTGAGTATGGCTCCTACCGCTATAGAACTTGCATCCACATGAACGTGGAAGGTAGCATTCCAATCTGGTGCTACTAAAATAGGTGCACTGATAAGTTTGGTTTTTAGAAGGGTGAATGCATTGTCTTCTACTTCAGCCCATTGAAAGGGTACCGTTTTGCTAACGAGCCTAGAGAGGGGCTTAGTTATCTCAACATACATTTTTATGAACTTGGTGTGATAGCCGGTATGTCCTAAGAAACTCTGGATTTCTTTTGCATTAATTGGTTTGGGCATATGAAGTATTGCTTTGATTTTGTGAGGATCGGGAGCCATACCTTTCGCTGAGACTATGTGACCCAAGAGTGTTCCTTCTGTCACCAAAAAGTGACATTTGTTTGGATTGAGTTTCAATTTGGCCTCTCTGCAAGCACTAAAAACCTGTTCCAATTGACAAAGAAGATCATCAAAGTTCTCTACTCCTCTCCATTGGAGTAGAAGATCCAATGCCTAAAAAGGTGGAGAAGTCGTCCATAAAGATTCTCAAGAATTTTGGCAACAATGATCGGAAGATTGAGTAAACCACACGATTGAAAGAGGGAGGGGCATTGCATAATCCAAAAGCCATCTTAGTATATACATACGTACCCCAAGGAGTTACAAATGCAGTTTTTGCTTGGTCCTTTGGATGGATGAACACTTGGTTGTATCTGCTAAATCCATCCATGAAACAGTATAAAACATGACCTGCCACATCTTCCAAAACTTGTTCTAAAAATGGTGTTGGAAACCCATCGGGAATCGTAACCTTGTTGAGAGCCCGAAAATTGACACAAACATGTATCTTGTTGGATTGCTTCTTTTGGACTATTACCATTGATGACAACCATTCAGAATGCTCCACTGGGACAATGATCCTTGCTTCCTCTAGCTTTTCTATTTCTTTCTTGACCGCTTTTGCATACTTTGGATTAAGTCGATAAATCCTTCCTCTTACTGGCTTAGCATCATGAATGAGTGGAATAGAATGCTCTCCAAGATAAACCAGAATTCCTTCTAAATCATGGTAACTCTATGCAAACACATCCTTGAAATTTTGCATGAAAGTGGTTACCTTATGGAGCAAGGACGGATGATCCCAAAGCCATGTTGCTAGTAAGATTGGTTGTGAATGCTCCTCATTCCCAAGATTGACTTGCCTTACAGGTTAAGATGTCATGGCTGATTGCTCGTTTTGATCTTTAAAAATGCGTTGTGGATAGGCTGGAGATTCTTCTATATTGATTTTTAATTCCTTTTCTTGCATCCATGAAGGTGAAAGCTCTTTCATCCACTGTATGTCGGATGGTATCGGTAAGTCGTCTATCGGAGCTCTTTTCTCTTTTCCTTGGGTCAAATCCTTCGAAACTCCTTTCTTTCCTCTCCTCAAGTCCATGGCCGGTTCTCCAAGCCCAAGAGTTTCTACCTATCCAGACTCCCCTTCACAAATAGATATGCCATAACATGGAAAAGCTTCCATCCATTCCAAAAGATCTTGGTCATCATTTATTTCAATTTCATTACATGCTTCCGTGATAGGAATGTGTTGTTCTTCAAGAATAGAGAAAGAATGAGCATTACCTCCATGAGATCCTTTCGGATCTAAATGTACTTGTTTCTGTATTTGCCCCGGCAGGTTAACTAAATAGTATCATTTCTCCAATCATGCATGGCTTGGATGTGCCTTAGCCATGGCCTCCCTATGAGTAGAGGAAAGCCTCCATTGACCTACGGTAGATTTAACACCACAAAATCTAGAAAGAATGTCAGCTTGTCCATCTCTACCGATACCTTTTCCACAATACCAAGAGGTTTAACTCGACTCTGGTTGGCCAAGGTTATTGTGAACTTTGCTTCACCTAAAAGTTGGAGTCCAAGTGATTTGAGGCTAAAATCTGGCATGAGATTTATGCCTGAACCTCCATCGATTATTACTCCATTTATAGTTATTCCGTATATAGTGATTGATAATCATGGACTCCTGAAGTCGGTTAAAGAGTTGGTTGATACTTTTGTGAAGTTCTCGGAAATTGAAGCTTTCATCAGGTTTGCTGGAGTGTGCCCACCACTTATTGCAAGCATTGTCGGAGGAGACAATGTCTCTATGATCCCTATAACTTCACTTCTAAATCTTTCATCTAGTCTTAATAGATCATACAATGATGCCTGCTGGAAAGTGTTCTTTAATATTTCCTCAGTTTTGATGATGGATGGTATTGGTGAAGGTAGAGGAGGCTTGTTAGATAAATGGAGTTCCCTCATCATCTCTTCAAAAACCTTGTCTATTTCCTGCAAAACTTCAGAATTTTTCGTACCTGAGTCTTTTTCTTGAAGGACCCTTGCTTCTGTTTTCTTTTTCTAAGCTCTAGTCTTCACCCCTTGTTCTTGATCCATTTCTTGCAACGCCACCACTCTAGCTTCTTGACTTGAGCTGAAAGATGGGTTTTCCTTGAGTTCTTGATTTCCTTCTTCTCTCTGTTGTGAATCAGGTTTTAACTCTGGAGCATAGCTTAGGGTTTCTTTTTTTGGTCCATGATTGTGCAGGGAAACATCTCCATGAAGTTGACCAAGATCACTTAGTGGAGTGGCATGAATATGAGCAGAGGAGTGGATTTCGAAAAATCGTCTATTTTCCTGGATTGGGTTATCCTGGGAAAATAAGTCGACTTCAAAAATTTGACCATTTTTAAGTAGACTATTTTCAAAAGTTTGGGAAACTTCAAGTTGACCATTTTCCAAAAATTGGTCTACTTTATGAACGTGGTCATTTTTACAAAGTTGGTCAAATTTTTTAGTCACTTGCCCAGCTTTTAAGTCTATTTCATGAACTTGATCATTTTTTAAAAATGGGTCAACTTCTTTAGGTGAAAAAATTCGTCCACATTGCCTAGGGGCATTACACCTATTCGGGTCCTCTTTCTGAGATGAGTGCCACTGTGAGTGTACAGGAGAAGATTGGATACCTGGATAATTGAGAGTGTTGCTCTCTTCTCTCTTACTCGAATGAATTGCTGGTTGCTTTCCCTGATTGACAGAGATAACATTGACTTGGTAGGATGGAGCTCATCCACTTGTAGAAGCCTTCTCCTTCGGACAATCCTTGGAATAATGATCCATTGTATCCGGGCAAAACTTGCAAGGTGGAGACCCTTCTGGGAGGGAGCATTTTCCTTGAAAATGCCCAAATTCGCCACATCTATAGCACATGATAGGACGAGGTGGTCTTCTAAATGGAGGTTTTCTTTCGTTAGAGGAGTTTACCTGAGGAGTGGTATACATGCTTTCAACTTGAAATCTTGGAGTTGGTAATAGGGGCTGATGTACAGATATACTTGATGACGCCCAATTCGCTTGCATCCCATTGAGAAAATAGGAATCCCTTGCTTCATGGCCTGGTTTTCCACAAAATTGACACACCAACCTCTCCGGACAATCTTGAGAAGAATGTCCGGATCTCTTACATAAGGTGCACCAAATCGATGTTTTTACATCTTTTTGCGTTCTAAGCTCCTCCAATTCTTCTCGTAGCAGAGCTAGCGCTTCATCCCTTCCTTGCCAGGCAGTTTTTTCCTCTTGCAAGGTCTTTTGTAACTTCAAGGCTTCTAACTCTCTTCTTAGTTGTGCAAGAGAATCACTTGTGAATTCATCCATACCTTCATGTTCTTTGAACTGGACTCTTTCTACTTCGATCCTGGAGGCTGAAGCTTCGAATTCTTCCAATGATGCATCAGCTTGTAGAAACTCTCTAAGCTTTTGCTAAAACGTTTTTGGTAGAGCCTTCTCTACCCATTTCTTGACTAGAAAATCCCCAGGATTGTGAGGAAGATGAGAAACTAACGACTTCACTTTGGTCATTAATTCAGAGAATGCCTCTCCTTTTTGTAGTTTAAGATTTTCCAATTGATCGACAATGCGTTCTATGGAGTTACCTGGGGTAAACGTAGTTGTGAAGGCAATTTTGAGGGCATCCGAAGTGGTGAAGTGTGCTTCATCGTGTTGATTGTACCATCGATCCGCAAGACCTTCAAGAGTGGCCGGAAACAAGGCAAGGAAGGAATCTTCTCGCTGACGTAAACCCCTAGTCTTACATAGGGAAAGAAGCCTCCTAACATGATCATCCGCGTCCTCATGAGGAGCTACCTTGAAGGAAGGAAATTTGATGTTGATCCGAGAGAGCAAGTTAGTCAAGTCGTCCCCCATCGCTGCGGCTTGTGGTCTTTGGTTGTCTTCCATGTCCATTGAAGGAGGCATTGAGTGCCGATCAGAGATGCCTCCCGATGATGATGCGTCAGGAAATGGAAATGGAAGTGGCGGAGCTCTAGGAGGGATGTAGTGTAATCTTTTCCCTTGATAACTCTTTATGGGAGTCTTTACGGGACTAAGGGATCCTTCCTTATGGCTGGAGCGACTATGGGTCATAGACTATCGTTCTAACACTCTTCACCAACTCGGTTCTTCTAAGGGCTAAACTTTTAACAAGTTCAAATTGCAACCAAGGTCCCACCGTGCATGCCAAAATGAGCACCTGTAGATCAATTTCTTGATCTATATGCTCGATGTGGTGTGTCCTCTTAAGTGCAATATGTATTGTGGGTTGTAATTTGAAAACTCAACAGGGAAGAAAGAATAGCACATACAATGAAACATAGCGGAATGAAAGAAAGAAGCTGAAATTATGAGTACAAACAGCTCAAAAGAGGATTATACAAACTTCGGGTAATCAGTAGGAGACATAAACATACACCTTCATTCTAAGTGCTTGAGTTTGATTCTCTAAACATACATGCTCAAAACTCTAGTCTTCCAACTAGCTGCATAAGAGAAGATTGGTCAATCACTGCTTGCCCACTACTCACTCAGAGTGCCAAGCTAGCTGATTCCAATTCTACCAAGTGGAGCACTAGAGCTAAGCTAAGAGCTCTACACACACAAAGAGAATGCAAAGCTTCAGTAGTGCATTCCTTCCTTGAGTCTCTCTCTGAGCTTCTCTCTGCACTTCCCTTTGTTGAAGGAGAGGTCTACCTATATAGTTTTCTTGGAAGTGAAGGATAGCAAAAGGGGACAAAATTAGTTTCTTCTTTGGTAGGCTCTCTGACAATTTCGGTACTCTCGAAGCTTCCTTCTTGGTCCACTTTTCCAACTTCCAAATTCTGGTATTCCACTCCGTCCACCGTCCATGAGTTCTCCGTGTGCAAGTGGCTGAAAATTTAGACCATATGGAGATCTGGAGAATTTAGTCTCTTTTTTCGAGTGAAAAAGTAGACTAAATCAAAAGTACACCCTTTTCTTAAAAAAATAGACTACTTTTGAAGTAAGTAGACTAACTTCATAAAAATGGTGAACTTTTGAGTAGGTCGACTAACTTGTAAAATTTGACTAAAAAAATAGACTAGTTTGAGAAATCGGTCAACTTAGGATTTAGACTACTTAGAGAATTGGTGAACTGGGAGAATTAGACAACTTAGGAATTTAGACTACTTAGAGAATTGGTGAACTTGGAGAATTAGACAACTTAGGAAAATAAGTGACATGGGAAATTAGGCAACTTGGGAAAATAGGTGAAATGGGAATAAGAAACTTGGGAAAATAGGTGAAATGGGAAATTAGACAACTTTGGAAAATAGGTGAAATGGGAAAACAGTGAGGTAGGGAATTGGGAATTTGGCCTTCTTCATGAACTCATGAGCTGCACTCTTCTCCATTTTCTTGCTCTTTGCTTCTTCTGCTTCTCGTTTTGTTCGAAATCGAGGTAACTTGCCTTGTGCTTGGTTTCTACATCTTGAAAAGCAATACATTATTTTAAGGGTGTATCAAAGTACCCCGCTACAACTCTCTCTCTCTCTCACAGCTATCACTAGTGAGACGTGGCTCACTTCTGGCCTTGGATCAAGATTGTCACACTATCAAGATAAGTTCTTGGACTTTCTAGCATACGGGTTTATCCAGAAACCGCGCTACATGGACAAATACATGCCTTAATGCACGAGCGTAGCAATTGGCAAGATGAGGGTCTCATCAAACCGACTAGAGATTGAGGCTTGCAGAGCAATAGACACCCCATGGGAGGAGAGCCGTATATGTGGAGTAGAGATAGAGGATTAGGAGCATTTTGTATGTTGATGCAAGGCATATGATGATATGAGGAGATACGAGACTCTATTTACAAGACAGCATACCCTTCGTGAGATCATGGCCTCTAGAGATTAGCGTCAATTAGGGTGATTCTTACTCGACATATAAAGCCAAAGAGATGACCTTCTTCAGCCCACCACAGTAGCTCCGATCAGTAGGAGATACACACATCTCATTGACTTCTTTGCCCCACACCATGCATCGGCTCCCCCACCTATTGTCACTTAGAGAGGGGTGACTCTTGAGGAGGCACATACCTCTCGTGCTAGGATATGACCCCGCGCTAGAGGCTATCGGACACAGAGATCGCATAGTCATCAGATTGTGGATATAGAGGCCTGTTATCGTCGAGCCATTGAGAATAGACTGGCTAAGATGATGTCCAATCCCCCTGAAGTCATTCGGGAAGCCCTGACTCCACCTCCACCTATGTACCACATACTACATCCACATATGAGCACTAGTTGTGGATATTGTGCCGCTTAGATGCATTCACATACTTGTATCACCCTCTTGCATGTAGGCTACCAGAGAGATTGCACTCCATATAGCCCCCCTCTCATGGACTCTCCGCACTCACATTTATGGAAACCCTGGTTTTCTTTTTACCTAGTTTTGCATTAGTTTTTATTTTCAGCATGCTTTGTCTTTCCATTTGCTCAAAGATACAAATTATGTACATTGATTCTATCTCATAGGTCAAGTTCTAATAGATATTAAAAATGTCTCTCTCTCTCTCTCTCTCTCTCTCTCTCTCTCTCTCTCTCTCTCTCTCTCTCTCTCTCTCTCTCTCTCTCTCTCTCAAGGCGCACAGCAGATCTGACGGTGACCTTGCACAGAAGATCTGACGGTGACCTTGCAGAGCAGATCTGGCTCAGAGCAGATCTTGCGCATGTTAGGGTTTACAGATCTGATGTGCGTACAGCAGATCTGACGCATGCACAAATCGGATGCGTGGGTCTGACAAGGTACAGCACTGACGCGCAAGGCACAGAGTCGATGCATGTATAGCAGATGCAAACCCTAACCGAACCCTCATCTCTGCCCGAAGGGGAGGGCCTGATCAAAACAGCGGTTTTGCATACACAAGTTTTGCAGGTCGACTGGTTGCAAGTGTCTCAAAAAGGATTTGGACCTTCCCCAAGATACAAACATTGCACTTGGTCAAAATAGAAGCAGCATGGCTCGACTAGAAAAAAAGGATGTGGAAGACATGATTACTAGAGCAGTTACAGAAGTAAAGAAAGAGGCAGACAGAGTACTTAATCAAGAAATGAGGAAGTTCAGTGATAGAATAAGAGCCCTAGAAGAGCATATCAAAATTTTTGAAGAAGACCGAGATGAAATGAAAGCTGAGATGCATAGGCTTCAAAAAGAAATCATTCAGCTCAGGATTTCCAAAGAAGAAGGAGAGATCACAAAGCTAGATGACTTGAAAGAAGAAATAAAAAATGATTGGAAGATGGGCGTGCAAGAACACATCAGATCAGAGATAGACGCAACACAAAATAGTAGGGTGGAAGTTGTAAGTAAAAATATTAAAAAAGAGATCAAAGAAGAAGTGAAGAAGGAAGTCAAGGAAGACGTGAAGAAGGAAGAACTCACACGAGTTCAGGATACACTTGAAGAGGAGAGACTTCGACACATTCGAAGACTACACATTCGGATTACGGGCCTACCGAAGGGAGCATCGCCAGAAGTTGACGCCGCCGATATTTGCCGTCGCCTCATGTACGAGAACATGCCCTTCACATGCGCATGGAGGGTTGGGAGGGATACGTCTCATTCATGAGCACTCATCCTTCATATGAGCTCTGAGGAGACGCAGACCTCCTTTTTTAGACGTCAATCAGTAGTACGGGGATTATCAGGAGGTGCCCTCTACATGGACGAGGACCTCACGAGGATGCAGGTAGCACACAAACATGTTTGCATGCCACAGATACTCAAGGCATGTCGAGAGGGAAGGAAGGCCTTTTATCGAGATGGTAAGATCTTCATAGACGGACTCCCTATCAAATAGGGCCACGCGGCCTAGGAGACATCATTACACGAGGAGGCACCGCTCAGAGGAGAAGTGTGGAATTGCAACGGGGCACTTTGGACATGACCAGACAGACTCGAGGAGATCCTGGAGCCACATGACTTTGCTTGCATTACAGAGACACATCAGAGCCCAGAGAGAGGCCTTCCACGCATTGCAGGTTTTCACTGGGAATCAGCATTCAGTTTTTACCTAGTTTTGCATTAGTTTTTATTTTCAGCATGCTTTGTCTTTCCATTTGCTCAAAGATACAAATTATGTACATTGATTCTATCTCATAGGTCAAGTTCTAATAGATATTAAAAATGTCTCTCTCTCTCTCTCTCTCTCTCTCTCTCTCTCTCTCTCTCTCTCTCTCTCTCAAGGCGCACAACAGATCTGACGGTGACCTTGCACAGAAGATCTGACGGTGACCTTGCAGAGCAGATCTGGCTCCGAGCAGATCTTGCGCATGTTAGGGTTTACAGATCTGATGTGCGTACAGCAGATCTGACGCATGCACAAATCGGATGCGTGGGTCTGACAAGGTACAGCACTGACGCGCAAGGCACAGAGTCGATGCATGTATAGCAGATGCAAACCCTAACCGAACCCTCATCTCTGCCCGAAGGGGAGGGCCTGATCAAAACAGCGGTTTTGCATACACAAGTTTTGCAGGTCGACTGGTTGCAAGTGTCTCAAAAAGGATTTGGACCTTCCCCAAGATACAAACATTGCACTTGGTCAAAATAGAAGCGGCATGGCTCGACTAGAAAAAAAGGATGTGGAAGACATGATTACTAGAGCAGTTACAGAAGTAAAGAAAGAGGGAGACAGAGTACTTAATCAAGAAATGAGGAAGTTCAGTGATAGAATAAGAGCCCTAGAAGAGCATATCAAAATTTTTGAAGAAGACCGAGATGAAATGAAAGCTGAGATGCATAGGCTTCAAAAAGAAATCATTCAGCTCAAGATTTCCAAAGAAGAAGGAGAGATCACAAAGCTAGATGACTTGAAAGAAGAAATAAAAAATGATTGGAAGATGGGCGTGCAAGAACACATCAGATCAGAGATAGACGCAACACAAAATAGTAGGGTGGAAGTTGTAAGTAAAAATATTAAAAAAGAGATCAAAAAAGAAGTGAAGAAGGAAGTCAAGGAAGACGTGAAGAAGGAAGAACTCACACGAGTTCAGGATACACTTGAAGAGGAGAGACTTCGACACATTCGAAGACTACACATTCGGATTACGGGCCTACCGAAGGGAGCATCGCCAGAAGTTGACGCCGCCGATATTTGCCGTCGCCTCATGTACGAGAACATGCCCTTCACATGCGCATGGAGGGTTGGGAGGGATACGTCTCATTCATGAGCACTCATCCTTCATATGAGCTCTGAGGAGACACGGACCTCCTTTTTTAGACGTCAATCAGTAGTACGGGGATTATCAGGAGGTGCCCTCTACATGGACGAGGACCTCACGAGGATGCAGGTAGCACACAGACATGTTTGCATGCCACAGATACTCAAGGCATGTCGAGAGGGAAGGAAGGCCTTTTATCGAGATGGTAAGATCTTCATAGACGGACTCCCTATCAAATAGGGCCACGCGGCCTAGGAGACATCATTACACCAGGAGGCACCGCTCAGAGGAGAAGTGTGGAATTGCAACGGGGCACTTTGGACATGACCAGACAGACTCGAGGAGATCCTGGAGCCACATGACTTTGCTTGCATTACAGAGACACATCAGAGCCCAGAGAGAGGCCTTCCACGCATTGCAGGTTTTCACTGGGAATCAGCATTCAGGACCATGATGAGATAGAGTACAGCACGAGGATCAGGAGGTGTTTCCATCATTTTTAGACAGGAGATACGGAGTCGGATCCATATCATCGGGAGAGATGAGTAGGCACGATACATGTGGGTCCGCATGGAGATAGCACCAAGTAGCTTGATTTACATTGCGATATGCTACTTTCCACCAGGTGGATCCCGATATGCAGGAAAGGACCTCGAGACAGAGACTCACCATACAAAACACTTTCGGATGACATACTACATTACAGCACCTTAGGTTAAGTCTTCCTTATGGGGGACTTCAATGGCCGCACCCAGTCACTTCAATGCGAGGTATATGACATGGATCATCCACATCTCATGAGGGGCATCCATTTGGCAGTATTGAACTGCAAGGGAGACTTACGGACACACCCAGAGAGACTCGAGGAGGTGATGAGAGGCCATGACATCATCCTACTTACAGAGACACATGAGAGTCCATAGAGAGGATTGCCTCGGATACATGGATTCCAGTGGGGATCTCTACATCGAGGATGCACACGACAGTACACGTCCCGAGGTTTAGGAGTGGTGGCCATACTTTTTTGACAGGGACTACATAGTAGATTACAGATGATGGCCTGTGACCCACAGGCATGATACATATGGACCCGCCTTGAGCTATCACATGATAGTTTCATCTACATAGCCATATGCTATTTCACCCCCAGAGGCTCTCGCTTCTCCTCCATTGAGCATGACTCTTCATCAGGGGAGACCTCCCCTTATGCATGTTTATCAAATGAGATCATGCAGTACTCAAAGCTTGGTGAAGTCTTCCTCATGACGAGGAGGATCCACAGGCACTACATACCCTCCATGAGGAGACTATCATGAGACACTCCGTAGATAGAGCTCCTATCACAGCATATGGACGACATCTACTTAGGCTTGGATCTGAGCACCGTCTCGTTATCTATAACGGGATGGCTCAGTGGCCTACTTCCGGAGGCTTGACTTGCATGCCACATGGGTTTGGGGGAGTAGAGAGCACAGTTGACTATATATTGAGATCCACGGAGGCCACCCACCTTATTACATCATTTACCATCCCTCCCATACCCATTGGAGTTGATCACATATACCTCTCCCTTTCCAGGGCTACAGACACAACTCCACATACACCTATCACATGTACCCCATACACCACCATCCACTTCACACATGAACTAGCTCCTCTATACTCATCTGAGATCGAGTGTGGCCTATACCTACTACACCCGTCCACCCCCCTCTCAGTTCTCACCTCACATATCTCATCCATCTTACACACCTAAGTCATCAGCTCCTTCCCACACACCACTCACACAGGACGTACCCCTCCTCTTGGGACTAGACCCCAGAACGGTTGGTATGATGATGAGTGCATAGCACTTTATAGACACCTATCCGCAACGAGCCTTGGGAGAGAGTACAGATAGAGAGGCCAGTAGACAGATGAAGGCACTGACTCATTGAAAGAGACAGACATTCGAGGAGACACAGGAGCTTGAGTTATACCGTCTATTCATGAGCATAGATAGTGCGACAGCATGGCGCTCTCTTCGCGAGCCTTGTCCGACTACACCCATTGAGAACCCACAAGTTTGGCGAGATTAGGCAGCGTGATTATATGATGTGCCTCGACAGCGACCCATTGCACATCCACATGAGCCATGACGCACATACTCCTCTTTCTTTACTACAGAGATGGTGGAGAGGGCCATACATCGTATGCAGCACAAGCGGATTGCCGACCATACAGGTTTACAGAGCGAGCACCTCATCTATGCAGCCTCCACTATAGCCCCGTTGGTTGCACATGTTTTCAATCGGGCTATAGGGGAGGGTTTCCCAGAGGAGTGGACACAGCATACTATCGTGCCTATCCACAAATCTGGCGACGCTATGGATCCAGGCACCTACAAGGCTATCATGATTGGCCACATAATGGCCAAGTTATATTTAGAAGTTCTTGAGGTAGAGCTTAGCTCATATGAAGAGGCAAAGGGCCTCCGAGCACCGGGCCAGACCGGGTTCAGACGAGCTTTTTCCACTATCGACCATATTTTCATCTTGCGTTGTCTCATAGATGGGGCAAAGGCAAGGAAAAAGAGGCTTTATTGTTGCTTTGTAGACTTCTGCAAGGCTTTTGATACAATTCCACGTTAGAGATTGTTCCAATGCCTACTTAGCCTCGGGATCCCGACAGAGATGATATGAGCCACCTAGACTCTCTACAAGAAGATATTTTGTCGAGTTCAATGCCCTAGAGGTTTATCAGAGCCCCATTGCTAGTACCATTTGTGTTAAGCAAGGTTGTCCACTCTCCCCGACACTTTTTGGACTTTACATTAATGAGATCTCCGATTACATACTACGAGGAGGCAGAGAGGGGAGCGACTTGGGAGGCACCCCAATTCACATTCTCTTATATGCGGATGATATTGTTCTGATTTCAGAATCACATGAGGGGCTCCAATGCCACCTCAGAGCCTCGGATGATTTTTGTTCACATAGAGGATTGGTTGTGAACCTTGGCAAGACCAAGGTCATGATCTTTCACACATCCAGTGTAGTGAGGAGTGCACCCATCTTCACTATAGCACGAGGGCATGTCGAGGTGGTTACTTCATACATCTACTTGGGAGCTACTTTCACCAGTTTACTAGGACCTTTCACCATGAGGAAGGAAGCTATTGACAGACTCACTTGAGGGTATGCAACCCTTGCCATGCTAGAGCGGAGGTGCCACCAAGCACACTTCAAGGAACCCCGCACGAAGGGGTGGCTTTTCGACACACTAGTCTCCCTCCCCCTTGATGTATTCAGTGACAGTATGAGCACCAGGCTTGACGGTCGATCAGTGGGCACAGATTGAGAGACCACAGGTATGTATGATCGTACGCTTGTTCCGTAGCAAGAAGACCATACCACATGATATCATCCGAGTAGAGATCTCTACACCACCCATGGTCCTCGAGGCACTATTTCAAATAGTGAGTTTCATTCAGAGGGTGAGGAGATAGACTCACTCGTAGAGCTTTTGAGGAAGCTATATAGTTATCTTAGAGCGGGCATGATAGAGGCTTGTACTCACAGGTCACGACTTGGTTCACAACATATAGGCTCGATATGGAGAGTTTGCCACCTTTTTAGTAAGACTCTGACTCACCTTTCTATCACCTCTCTCGCAACGAGAGGAATCTGGTGTGAAGACAAGACTTATGGAGGCTCTACATTAGGGGAGTATGGAGATCACCCAATTTAGAGGGGAGGATGTCATACTAGAGAGACCAATTTCTCACCGTTATGTCTGATGGATTCATATAGAGACCACACTATATTGACATCTATATGCCACAGGGCTCACGAGTAGCGATTGGCTAACTGAGGGTTTCATCACATAGACTAGAGATCAAGAGTGGGAGACACAGTGGGGTCCCGAGAACGGAGAAGATCTGCAAACTATGTAGAGAGATGGAGACTCGGGAGCATTTTGTATGTCGATGTAGAGCATACACTCATATTAGAGACAGAGATGAGACTTTATTCAGAGGACACCCGACCCTACGAGAGATTATGGACTCCTGAGATCAGCGACAGTTAGGATGTTTCTTGGTAGAGATTCAAAAGCATAGATGTGCACTCTTACCACTGACACACACAGCTACATAGGTGGAGAGGAGATAGCTACAGCTCACTGACTTCTTCTAGAGGTCTAGAGCCCCCTCCCCACCTCATTCCAGCGAGAAGTGACACTACAGCAGGCTGAGGTGAGTCGAGCTAGACGATGACCACAAGTCACAGCACTCAGAGGAGTGAGGTTGTACCATCGCCAGATAGAGAAGATTCGAGCCAGACATCGCAAGGTGACTGCGGAGCGAGTAGCCCTGATGAGAACAGATCCTATAGCTTTCATACAGGGAGCTCTAGCACTGGCTCCACCTATGTATCACATCCTCCACCCCTCCATTACCAATGGATGGAGCTAGTAGATAGATGCATCTTCATGATTGTATTGCCCTCTGCATATAGACATGCATATACCCCCAGAGATAGGGCTCCATCATCCTTAGTATTTTACCACACATGTTTGAGACTAGGTTGTATTAGCTTTTTAATGATCTTGTTTTACTTCTATGACAACCGGATGACATCCGCATCATGTATCTTATGTTTTGTTTCATAGGCCGACTTTGGCCTATCATAGAGGTAAAAACTCTCTCTCTCTCTCTCTCTCTCTTTGTATCAGGTGGTCATTATCTGCTGAGCCAGAGCCACTCTCCCCCCAGGCACCATTATTTTATTCCCACTACCTCCTCATTACAGGTACCACCATCCTTTGTTGTTTTCCGCCTACACAGTTTTGTGTAGCGAGTATTTATTTTCCTTTCCATTGCTACATAGAGATTACCACAGTTGTATATGATTTTGTCTCATAGGCCAAGTTTGGCCTTTGGAAGACATTAATATACCTTTCTTTCTTTCTTTCTTTCTCTCTCAATTCTGTACACGTATGTTTGGGCATGTGAACCCTACTTAGTGAGCATTTAAATTTTCTCCTTGCAAGAACCCCTTCTCTTGTATTATACCAAGTTGGCTTTACATGGAATGTATGTGCATGTAGAACCCCTCCCCCTTTTTTATGACCATATGAACCCCTTCTCTTGTATTGTACCAAGTTGGCTTCACCTGGAATGTATGTGCATGTAGAACCCCCCCTCCTTTTCAAACTTTTTTTGGAACTTCACAAAAGATGTAACGTCAAGGTGCATCATGGTAAAGTGATCCCTTGGGAGGGGAAGATAAGTGGATGAAGTGGGCTACCTACCCAAGGACTGAAAAAAGGACATCAACAGGTAGAGCACTCTTTCACATATCATCATGAAACATAACACACAAGAGAACACACAAGCTGACACCTAATTGTACTTCATTGAAATACACAAAGGCAGCTTGGGTCCCTCTAGAGTGCAAAGAGGTGGAGAGTGCAAAGAGTGCAAAGAGGCAGCTTGGGTCCCTCTACAGCTACATAGGTGGAGAGGAGATAGCTACAGCTCACTGACTTCTTCTAGAGGTCTAGAGCCCCCTCCCCACCTCATTCCAGCGAGAAGTGACACTACAGCAGGCTGAGGTGAGTCGAGCTAGACGATGACCACAAGTCACAGCACTCAGAGGAGTGAGGCTGTACCATCGCCAGATAGAGGAGATTCGAGCCAGACATCGCAAGGTGACTGCGGAGCGAGTAGCCCTGATGAGAACAGATCCTATAGCTTTCATACAGGGAGCTCTAGCACTGGCTCCACCTATGTATCACATCCTCCACCCCTCCATTACCAATGGATGGAGCTAGTAGATAGATGCATCTTCATGATTGTATTGCCCTCTGCATATAGACATGCATATACCCCCAGAGATAGGGCTCCATCATCCTTAGTATTTTACCACACATGTTTGAGACTAGGTTGTATTAGCTTTTTAATGATCTTGTTTTACTTCTATGACAACCGGATGACATCCGCATCATGTATATTATGTTTTGTTTCATAGGCAGACTTTGGCCTATCATAGACGTAAAAACTCTCTCTCTCTCTCTCTCTCTCTCTCTCTCTCTCTTTGTATCAGGTGGTCATTATCTGCTGAGCCAGAGCCACTCTCCCCCCAGGCACCATTATTTTATTCCCACTACCTCCTCATTACAGGTACCACCATCCTTTGTTGTTTTCCGCCTACACAGTTTTGTGTAGCGAGTATTTTTTTTCCTTTCCATTGCTACATAGAGATTACCACAGTTGTATATGATTTTGTCTCATAGGCCAAGTTTGGCCTTTGGAAGACATTAATATACCTTTCTTTCTTTCTTTCTTTCTCTCTCAATTCTGTACACGTATGTTTGGGCATGTGAACCCTACTTAGTGAGCATTTAAATTTTCTCCTTGCAAGAACCCCTTCTCTTGTATTATACCAAGTTGGCTTTACATGGAATGTATGTGCATGTAGAACCCCTCCCCCTTTTTTATGACCATATGAACCCCTTCTCTTGTATTGTACCAAGTTGGCTTCACCTGGAATGTATGTGCATGTAGAACCCCCCCTCCTTTTCAAACTTTTTTTGGAACTTCACAAAAGATGTAACGTCAAGGTGCATCATGGTAAAGTGATCCCTTGGGAGGGAAAGATAAGTGGATGAAGTGGGCTACCTACCCAAGGACTGAAAAAAGGACATCAACAGGTAGAGCACTCTTTCACATATCATCATGAAACATAACACACAAGAGAACACACAAGCTGACACCTAATTGTACTTCATTGAAATACACAAAGGCAGCTTGGGTCCCTCTAGAGTGCAAAGAGGTGGAGAGTGCAAAGAGTGCAAAGAGGCAGCTTGGGTCCCTCTACAGCTACATAGGTGGAGAGGAGATAGCTACAGCTCACTGACTTCTTCTAGAGGTCTAGAGCCCCCTCCCCACCTCATTCCAGCGAGAAGTGACACTACAGCAGGCTGAGGTGAGTCGAGCTAGACGATGACCACAAGTCACAGCACTCAGAGGAGTGAGGCTGTACCATCGCCAGATAGAGGAGATTCGAGCCAGACATCGCAAGGTGACTGCGGAGCGAGTAGCCCTGATGAGAACAGATCCTATAGCTTTCATACAGGGAGCTCTAGCACTGGCTCCACCTATGTATCACATCCTCCACCCCTCCATTACCAATGGATGGAGCTAGTAGATAGATGCATCTTCATGATTGTATTGCCCTCTGCATATAGACATGCATATACCCCCAGAGATAGGGCTCCATCATCCTTAGTATTTTACCACACATGTTTGAGACTAGGTTGTATTAGCTTTTTAATGATCTTGTTTTACTTCTATGACAACCGGATGACATCCGCATCATGTATCTTATGTTTTGTTTCATAGGCAGACTTTGGCCTATCATAGACGTAAAAACTCTCTCTCTCTCTCTCTCTCTCTCTCTCTCTCTCTCTCTCTCTCTCTCTCTCTCTCTTTGTATCAGGTGGTCATTATCTGCTGAGCCAGAGCCACTCTCCCCCAGGCACCATTATTTTATTCCCACTACCTCCTCATTACAGGTACCACCATCCTTTGTTGTTTTCCGCCTACACAGTTTTGTGTAGCGAGTATTTATTTTCCTTTCCATTGCTACATAGAGATTACCACAGTTGTATATGATTTTGTCTCATAGGCCAAGTTTGGCCTTTGGAAGACATTAATATACCTTTCTTTCTTTCTTTCTTTCTCTCTCAATTCTGTACACGTATGTTTGGGCATGTGAACCCTACTTAGTGAGCATTTAAATTTTCTCCTTGCAAGAACCCCTTCTCTTGTATTATACCAAGTTGGCTTTACATGGAATGTATGTGCATGTAGAACCCCTCCCCCTTTTTTATGACCATATGAACCCCTTCTCTTGTATTGTACCAAGTTGGCTTCACCTGGAATGTATGTGCATGTAGAACCCCCCCTCCTTTTCAAACTTTTTTTGGAACTTCACAAAAGATGTAACGTCAAGGTGCATCATGGTAAAGTGATCCCTTGGGAGGGGAAGATAAGTGGATGAAGTGGGCTACCTACCCAAGGACTGAAAAAAGGACATCAACAGGTAGAGCACTCTTTCACATATCATCATGAAACATAACACACAAGAGAACACACAAGCTGACACCTAATTGTACTTCATTGAAATACACAAAGGCAGCTTGGGTCCCTCTAGAGTGCAAAGAGGTGGAGAGTGCAAAGAGTGCAAAGAGGCAGCTTGGGTCCCTCTACAGCTACATAGGTGGAGAGGAGATAGCTACAGCTCACTGACTTCTTCTAGAGGTCTAGAGCCCCCTCCCCACCTCATTCCAGCGAGAAGTGACACTACAGCAGGCTGAGGTGAGTCGAGCTAGACGATGACCACAAGTCACAGCACTCAGAGGAGTGAGGCTGTACCATCGCCAGATAGAGGAGATTCGAGCCAGACATCGCAAGGTGACTGCGGAGCGAGTAGCCCTGATTAGAACAGATCCTATAGCTTTCATACAGGGAGCTGTAGCACTGGCTCCACCTATGTATCACATCCTCCACCCCTCCATTACCAATGGATGGAGCTAGTAGATAGATGCATCTTCATGATTGTATTGCCCTCTGCATATAGACATGCATATACCCCCAGAGATAGGGCTCCATCATCCTTAGTATTTTACCACACATGTTTGAGACTAGGTTGTATTAGCTTTTTAATGATCTTGTTTTACTTCTATGACAACCGGATGACATCCGCATCATGTATCTTATGTTTTGTTTCATAGGCCGACTTTGGCCTATCATAGACGTAAAAACTCTCTCTCTCTCTCTCTCTCTCTTTGTATCAGGTGGTCATTATCTGCTGAGCCAGAGCCACTCTCCCCCCAGGCACCATTATTTTATTCCCACTACCTCCTCATTACAGGTACCACCATCCTTTGTTGTTTTCCGCCTACACAGTTTTGTGTAGCGAGTATTTATTTTCCTTTCCATTGCTACATAGAGATTACCACAGTTGTATATGATTTTGTCTCATAGGCCAAGTTTGGCCTTTGGAAGACATTAATATACCTTTCTTTCTTTCTTTCTTTCTCTCTCAATTCTGTACACGTATGTTTGGGCATGTGAACCCTACTTAGTGAGCATTTAAATTTTCTCCTTGCAAGAACCCCTTCTCTTGTATTATACCAAGTTGGCTTTACATGGAATGTATGTGCATGTAGAACCCCTCCCCCTTTTTTATGACCATATGAACCCCTTCTCTTGTATTGTACCAAGTTGGCTTCACCTGGAATGTATGTGCATGTAGAACCCCCCCTCCTTTTCAAACTTTTTTTGGAACTTCACAAAAGATGTAACGTCAAGGTGCATCATGGTAAAGTGATCCCTTGGGAGGGGAAGATAAGTGGATGAAGTGGGCTACCTACCCAAGGACTGAAAAAAGGACATCAACAGGTAGAGCACTCTTTCACATATCATCATGAAACATAACACACAAGAGAACACACAAGCTGACACCTAATTGTACTTCATTGAAATACACAAAGGCAGCTTGGGTCCCTCTAGAGTGCAAAGAGGTGGTCTCCTTGTAGTTCAATATACTTTTGAGACTTGAGGTGTAGGAGAGGGTCGGTGCCCTCAACACTGAGAGACGGCCTCCATTGCACTCAGAACACATGGGAGTTGTCACTGCACTTGTTGCTGATTCAATGGTACTGACTCTTGTACTTCCTTGAACTAGCTGCATTACTTGAAGTGTATTGTTTGCTGTACTTTCCAGCTGTACTGCTGCTGATTACTATATAAACACATCTCCACAACATACTTTATCATCTCATCTACTCATACAATGCGTGTTGTTTCTCTTGGAGTGCGCTTCTGTTTATACACTCTTGGAGGAGAAATACATCAGATCATCTACAAGTTTAAATGTGAGAGTTCCGAAGATGTGTGTCTATCACACTTGGAGGATTGAGACACACTTATGGAGATGTTGTTGGAGAATGTATGCTTATACAGTTGGAAGTCTCTCTACTCCTCTGAGAGAGGTTGTCTTGGAGATCTTATCCACGCCTCTTCATGCTTTGTCCCGTACCACCAAATGCTACTATGGAAAGAGATCATGAAGAAGTAAATGATGCTTCTGTTAATATTCATGCACAAGATATGCAGATCACAAAGCAGGATCTTATTGATGCCTTGCTTATTGTGAATGATGCTTTGTCACAAACATGGATTGTGCATTCACGCGCATCGTTCCATGTTGCTCCTATTAAGGAGTGTTTTACTACCTTTCATGCACGCATCCATGGACATGTGTATCTTGGAAATAACCATGCTTGTTCTATTGAAGGTATTGGCACAGTGCACCTCACTGTAGATGGCGCTAATGAGCTTGTTTTGCATAATGTAAGGTATGTATCAAGCATCAAGAAAAGTCTATTGTCTGTTGGGAAAATGGATATGCATGGATATAGTACCCTCTTTGAGAAGGGGTCATGGAAGCTTATCGAAGGCTCTAGGCTGGTACAAAGAAAGGGACTCTTTATTGCTTGCAAGGCAAAGCCTTGCTGGGCAAGTTTATTTCTTTGAGAGAAATCCATTCACATATGGAATTATGGCATAAAAGGCTTGGCCACATGAGCCAAAAAGGCCTTGATAAACTATGTAATTTGGACGAGTTTATAAGCCCTTTTTCTTGGATTTTGATAACATCCTACAAATGCTCATTAGCCTTTAACCTTGGATTTTACTAGCGTTCTACACGTCTTTTGTTTCAGTATTCCATTTTTTGCATCGAATTTTCGTAAACAAACTATGGGGCTCATATGTCTAGAGATTTCAATATATTCCACCTCATTTTGATATTATGGTGGTTATGGTAAATTTATCTTGAAAACGTGAAAACAAAAATGTAAGTCTCTCCAAGATGAAGAAACCTTCAATGGCAATTTGTACTCCCATGTTTTTCGTAAGCTTTTCTTGTTACCTTCAGAAAGCTTGTTACCGTGGATAGCCTGACAAACTTGGACATCTTGGAACACCTTTTTCAATCTCCTTTAACAATCTTTGGCATTGCTGAAAAGACCTTTTCTAGTCATCTTTTGCAACCTTGGCCATCGTGGACAACCTTTTTTATCACCATAGGTAACCTTGATCATAATGGAAAATCTTTCTAGAGCACCATTCACAATCCTTCTAGTTCACTAATCTGGGCACAATAAAAGTCCAGAGGCTGCACAGAATCCAAAGCCATCATCATATCAACCACTTTCTTGTTGTTGATGTTGCATAATGATGAGGAGGACAACCCTTGGTGCTATCCAAGGCATAGGGAGTGCTCAGTGGATGATCAAATGGAGATTTTTTCAAGGTATTGCTAGAGCTACCTTGCGAGCTTTAGAAATATATATACAGACTATGCGAAGAAGTGAGGGCTTGTTAACCTCAGTTACACTGATAACATTTTGCAAAGGCTCTTCAGCACATCGAGAATCTAGGTTTGGATGCTTGGGACTTCAAAGATATTGAGTTTGTTGTGCAAACAAGGGAGAGGTTCTCCTCCTTGGGCTGGTGCACAAACACCTCCTTGTCATAGGGAACTTGGGGCATGCAGCAATTGCAACCTCATTTTGTAGTCATCCGTTCCTGGCCTATAGCCATCCCCATCTACTCATTATCTTAGTTTTAGGTTTGAAGTCATCTTTACGAATTCCTCTTGCTGATTCGCGTGGTTAAAGTATGTGTGTTCTATTAGTAGTTTCCTAAGCACAATAGAGATGTACAGTACACGTGCATATAGTACCAACCTCTCACAGCATGAGCAAGGTAGAGACGTACAGCACACGTGCATACAGTACCAAGCTCCCACAGCATGAGTTCTTAAGCTATGAAATGGTGAAAACGGAAACCATTTATGGATAGAGCAGTTTATTCAAATAAATACTTGCTTTTATTGACAAGCTGTATAATCGATCAAAGGAATAACATATTTTTGAAAGCACAAAGGAACCTGTGACCAACAGAAATCCATCTTTTAATAAGTGCAAGAAAAGTAAACAATCTTCAACAGCATTTTAAAATACTTGATCTTAATAATTGAGACAAGACGACCAGTTAGAAATGCACATACAATAATCTACAAACTTAAAGGAATCCTTTCAAGCTCTAATAATTGAAGACAATTGTAATGCCATAGTATCACAAAAGAATAGAGTGCCTTCATCTTCAAGGTGAAAAATTCCAAGTAGCGTTCACCCAGGATTATATGGAAAGTCTCAACTACACGATCTTTCAAATGAAAGTTTCTAACATAAATATATCCAATAGTGCAGAAGAGCATCTAAAAAATTGTACTTTATTAATAAGGCCACGGAAGTATACTCAAAATTCGCAAGATAACAAACCACTGTTAACATACAAAGCAGAGCTTCTCTGTCCGATTGTTGAAAAAACAGCTTTCAACCATATACACATTTCAAAATTATATTAAACTGATTAAAACAGAATGACACTCTGATGCTTTCCATCAACGACACAAAACTTTTCCATCTAATACAATGGGAAGACATGACATAGAAATTTTTAAGAAATGGATAATCAAGAGAAAGACCTGTCCATTTTCACTACTCCAAACAATGAGTATAGCCTCTGAACCACAGTCTGCAGAAACAATATACTTCCTTTTGGGACAAGCAGCAAGGCATTGTATGTGATGTACATGCCCCTGCAGAAATCTCTGTCATTCAAAACAGGATAGAGAATCAATGCATGTAAACTATGTTGAAATGAAGAAAATATGAAACATCAATGGAAATAGTATCTTGAACAAATAAGAAATACAGTACATTCAAAAAAAATAATGACAGACAGTATCCATGAAGGGAAATCAAAACCGAAAAGTTCATATGGGATTTGAGATATTCATGCCCCTTTAGATTTGGACACATAGTGCCATAGCCAAATAGCATGCATAACACTCAAAATAGTAATGCTCCCCACAAAACACAAGCTTTAATGCATTTTTATCATGATTATCAAAAGAATGCTGTATTTGTTAAAGGGATACACATCCTCCAAAACCATATATTCTCTATTTTGGAATTCCCCATCTATTGTTATGATTGCACTCATTATTCTAATCCACCTACTCCTTTATGTACAGAGCCCCAATATTCAGTTCTTCCGTGCAAAGTCCAATCCTAATTTTATACATGCATACTTTTTGGAAGAAATGTTATATTATTTCAAATCTAGACTGCTTTCGAAGGAGCATAATATAGGATTCTATATTGTAGCTTGAAAAATAGTATGAATGATGAGATGCATCGTGGGCCATTTGCCAAATGGCAAGAGAAATGGAGGGAGTAGATCAAGATCACAGAGCATGGAAGCAAAAATAACATAGGAGAGAAAATCCCAATGCTAAAAAATCAGAGCATTCCTAGAATGTCAAGAAAACCACACTATCAAAAAGCACAAACAATCAACAATCCATAAGGGATTGGCATCTCTCCTAGAGTATAGGCAAAAGGTGATGCAACATGGTGAGAGACACTAGAGAACTGAAGCAAGATGGTACAAAACATCACTCCAACATCGTTTAACAACATGTACATCCTAAAATAACTGGTGTATCATTTATTCCAGATCACCATAGAGGGCAAGGGAATTGAACTAGAGGGTGAGAATGCCTACTCAAAAGAGCACCAATACCAACAACTCCCACAACTATTCTCAAAGGAGAACTCAATAGCACAATAGAAGACATTTCCTATGCTACCACTGGTGGGAAGTTCTATGACAACCCCATTGACGGTTACATACATTTCTAAAATCTCTATGCAAAAGAAGATCATGGTAAAAAGAAAATTAGATTCATCAAATCATAGACGAGTAGTTGAAAGCTTCCAATCTTGATCTCAATGCATATCTATAATAGAAAGAGGGAAAGCTGTAGCCTCATACTAGTCATGGGATGGGGCCCATGAATGCCTTTAATGAGCACCAATATTGTATCACTACCTCGCCATAGGGAAAATAATCCACTGGCCAATATGATCAAAATAGTGACTCCATTCAGCCAATTTGGTGAAAAGCGCCTCGAAGCACTCACTGGTCAAACTCTACAGAGGTCCTAAAAAATCGGGGGTAATGATTCAATTGGTATATTTGATTGCTCTATGTATAGTGCATCATTTTAAGTGATTCCACTTGGAGTCATTAGCTCATTAAGCTAATTTGATACCTCTAAGAGGAATTTTTCTAATTCCTACTGTACTAGAAGCACTGAGCATAACAAGCAGTAGGTGTGTGAACAAAAATAGAAGGTTTTATTAATCCTTCAACTTGGAAATAGATTGTTTTGGTTCAATCATTTCTCACATCATTTCCAAAGTACATAGGCGCTTATTTTGTGTCATTGGAAAGCTAAGAGGGCTTAGAAATCAACTCTGAAGCAAGAAGGGGCTGGTACAAAGCACGATTTGGAAGTACCTACTCATTTCTTGGAGTGTCCATCCATCATCCCCAACAGTGGTATCAGAGCAAAGCTAAGGTAAAATGGGAGATGGTTTTCCTTCTTCCATTGATAAATTGGACAGGAACAACTACCAAGCATGGTCCTTGAGGATGAAGACATACTTGCAAGGAAGGAGACTCTATGGATACATCTGAGGAGATGAGGAGATGCCCATATTCAAAAGCAAAGGACAACCTACAAGTGAGGAGCATGAAAGACTCAACACATGGTGTGCCAAGGATGCATTAGCAAGGTCTTACTTAACTCAATCTTTGATTTTCTTCTTCCACATATTAGAAACTGTAAGACATCCCAAGAGACCTGGGAAACATTGTCTTCCTATGTCTCTTCCAACACAAGGGCCAGGAAGAACCAATTGTGGATTGAGTTTACCACTCAAAGAAAGCAACCCAAGCAAGGCATTTCAGAGTATGTGACCAAAGTCAAAGATGTAGTAGATCAATTGGCAAGCATTGAAGAGGAGAAGATTGCAAGACAAGTAATCAATGGTATTAAAGATGATGACAAATGGGAGAGCTTCACAACTTCCATCGACTTGTACATGTGTTGGGAAAGATGGATGGACACTTCAAGAGATGAGTTGGCACAGCCAAATCCTTCTTAATACCAGCCCTTTGTGACTTCAGAGTTGATATGTGGGCCCTATTAGCTTTCCAATGACACCATAAAAGTGCCTATGTACTTTGGAGATGATATGTGAAAAGATTGAATCAAAACAGACTACTTCCAAATTGAAGAATCCAAGAAACCTTTCTATTTTCGGTCATAGACCTGCTGCTTGTAATGCTACCAATACAGTAGGAATTAGAAAATTTCCTTTTACAAGTATCTAATTAGCTTAGCAAGCTAATGATTCCAAGTGGAATCACTTGAAATGATCCACTGTACAGAGAGAAATCAATTTAGCAAATTAGTCATTACCCCCGATTTTTTAGGACCTTTGTAGAGTATGACAAGTGAGTGCTTCGATGCATTTTTCTTCAAATTGGCTGAATGGATTTGCTTCAAACTTTGTTAGAACGTAGATAACTTAGAGCTGATTCCAATAAGCTATAGATCATTGAATTTGGTCGAGAAATGAGTGAGATATGAGAAGCACAAGTTGACAGTGAGAAATGACTATAACAGAGATATCATAGATCAACAATGTAGATATAATGTATTAATGAACAATGTTGTACAAGATCATAGGCTTGGTAATCATAGCCTTATGATAGAGATTAGCGTAGGCTACAATGTAGGCCTTACCCACATACACAATTGCAATGGAGAGCTCGAGAAATGACTTCTCTGGCAGTGACTTTTTCAAGTGAGTTTATATAAGAGTTGAGTTCAAATTTGAATTTGAATTCAAATTTTGGCTCTATCTAAAAATGAAGCTTCATCGATGATTACAAATATTCTCAAGTAAAAAAGAAATGACTTTTACAAAGGTAGAGAGGTAAATCTCCACTGGCAATGTTTCTCATGGAACTTCACACCTTTATGAACCTCAAGCCAAATGTGTGGGCTTGGACTTTTCACCAACAGCTCCCCCTCAAGCCAAACATTTTGGCTTAGTCTTCATCTTTAATCTTCATGAATATCCTGCAATCCAATCATTGTTTTAAACCTGCAAAGCTTTGTACCATCTAATGCTTTAGCCAACAAATCTGCACATTGCATATTAGTTGATACATATGCCAGCTGAATATCGTTGCTTAATAGCTTCTCTCTCACATAATGATAATGGACCTCTATATGCTTGGTCCTAGCATGATAATGGGATTAGCTTCAAGGTGTAATGAACTTGTATTATCCCCGAAGATCATTGGAGATGTAGTATGCAAGCCGAATTCTATATACAACAATGTGATCCATATGGCTTCTTGAGTAGCATTGGCCAATCCTCTATACTCTGCTTCTATAGAAGATAAAGAAACAGTAGGTTGCTTCTTTGAAGACCATGATATTGGCTTATCACCTGCAAATGAAAGATCCTATCATCTTTGCATCCTGCCCAATCTGGATCTGAATAAATTTTAATGTCCAAGTCTCGTATATAAGGGAAATACAAACCATGATGTTGAGTACCCTTAAGGTACTTCAAGATCCTTTTGGAAGCCTCCAAGTGAGGTGCCCTAGGCTTGTGCATAAATTGACTTAGCACACTTACTCCATAAGCAATGTCAATTCTTGTCAAGGTAGCATAATTCAAGCTTCCCACTATGCTTTGATAACCTGTAATATCCTCAAGTAGATCACCTTCATGAGCACTTTGTTTTAGGTTTATCTCCATTGGTATGCTTGCAACTTTGGTATCCTGCAAATGAAACTTCTTCAACATATCTTGTATATACTTTTTCTGAGTAATGTAAATTCCAGAGTTACTATAGACTAACTCAAGTCCAAGAAAAATCTTAGTGACAAGATCACTAATTTTGAACTCCTTCATCATCTGATTATTGATATGTTTGATCCCATTAGCATCATTACTTGTAAGTATGATATCATCAACATATACACATAGGTATATTTCCTCTGAATTACTTCTCTTGATGAATAGAGAAGTATCTGCTTTACTCATGACAAAACCTTGGTCCTCAAGATATGTGGTCAGCCTATGGTTCCATGCCCTAGGTGCCTACTTCAATCCATAAAGAGCTTTATTCAATTTGCATACATATGTTACCTTGTTTGGATCCTCATAGCCAGGAGGTTGTGAAATGTACACCTCCTCTGAAATCCAGCCATTTAGAAATGCATTTTTTACATCCAATTGATACATGTTCCAATTCTTTGATGCAGCCACACTTACCAATACCCTTATGGTTGGCGCCACAAGTGAGAATGTTTCTTCATAATCAATGCCTTGGGTTTGTGCAAAACCCTTGGCCACAAGTCTATCTTTGTTCCTGCTTATTGATCCATCAAAATTTCTTTTTATCTTATAGATCCATCTAGAGCCAATTACCTTCATAGACTCCTTCTTTGGTACTAGTTTCCAAGTATCATTCTCCTTGAGTGCTTCAATCTCCTCATCCATAGCTTCCTTCCATTTTGCCTTGGTCTTAGCTTCTTCATATGATGCGGGTTCTTCAATTGATAAATCTTTTGCAAGATAAACAGAGTGCTTAGTAACAAGAGAAGTGTCATACCCATATCTGATTGGCTTCTTTCTTTCCCTTTATGATCTCCTAATTGCTTGGTTGGAAGATTCAGGTATATCTTCCAATTTCTTCATCTTGAGTTTTCCTTTGGACTTCCATGCTTTGAGCTCTTCAAGATTGATGATGTCCTCATCATCTGAATTGGTGTCTTCATTCTGAGTAGGCTCCTCCTTAGTAAGGCTTGGAAACTCCTCTTCCAAGTCATAAGGTAATTCTACCTTCCTGCATTCACTATCAAACCAAGAGTCATTTTCATCAAAGACAACATCTCTACTGACCATGAATCCCTTGTTTGAAGGATTGTAGAACCTATAACCTTTTTGATTTAGATCATATCCAATGAAGATTCACTTCTCTCCCTTTGGGTCTATCTTACCTCTTATCTAAGAAGGTATATGTACATATGCTACACATCCAAAGATCCTGCAATGATCAAGTGAAGGTCTTCTACCATGCCGTGCTTCATATGGAGTCATCCCATCAAGTGATTAGGATAGAAACTTGTTTACAAGATAAGTGGTAGTAGATACACTCTCTTCCCACAAGTTGTAGATCAATTTCTTGATCTATATGCTCTATGTGGTGTGTCCTCTTAAGTGCAATATGCACTGTGGGTTGCAATTTGAAGACTCAATGGGGAAGAAAAATAGCATATACAATGACACAGTGAAATAAGAGAAAGAACCTGAAATTATGAGTGAAATGAAAGGGAATGAAAGGAAGAGACTGAAATTATGAGTCTAACAGCTCAAAAGAAGATTATACAAATTCTAGGCAAACAGTAGGAGACATAAGCATACACCTTCACTCTAAGAGCTTCACTTCGATTCTCTAAACATACATGCTCACGACTCTAGTCTTTCAACTAGCTGCTCACGAGAAGATTGGCCAATCACTGCTTGCCCACTACTCACTCAGAGTGCCAAGCTAGCTGATGCCAAATCTACCAAGTGGAGCACTAGTGGTAAGCTAAGAGCTCTACACACACAAAAGGAGGCAAAGCTTAAGCTCTGCATTCCTTCCTCAAGTCTCTCTCTGAGCTTGTCTCTCTTGTTCCCTTGGCTCAAGGAGAGGTCTCCTTATATAGTTTTCCTGGAAGTGAAGGATAGCAAAAGGGGACAAAATTAGTTTCTTCTTTGGCAGGCTCTCTGACACTTTTGACAATTTTGGTACTCTGTAAGCTTCCTTCTTGGTCCACTTTTCCTGCGCCGTCACTATCTTCCAAATTCTTGTATTCGGCACCGTCCACCGTCCATGAGTTCTCCGCGTGCAAGAGGCTGAAAATTTAGACTATATGGAGATCTGGGAAATTTAGTCGCTATTTCAAGTGAAAAAGTAGACTAAATCAAAAGTACACCCTTTTCTTAAAAATTAGACTACTTTTGAAGTAAGTAGACTAACTTCATAAAATTGGTGAACTTTTGAGTAAGTCGACTAACTTGTAAAATTTGACTAAAAAAATCGACTATTTGGTCAACTTAGGAAAATTAGACAACTTAGAGATTTGGCTAAAAAATCGACTATTTGGTCAACTTAGGAAAATTAGACAACTTAGAGATTTAGACGACTTGGGAAAATAGGTCAACTTGGGAAAATCGATTAATTGGTCAACTTAGGAAATTAAACAACTGAGAGAATAGACGACTTCGGAGAATAGGTGAAATGGGAATTTAGACAACTTGAGAAAATAGGTGAAATGGGAATTTAGGCAACTTGGGAAAATAGGTGAAGTGGGAAAATAGGCAACTTGGGAAAATAGGTGAAATAGGAATTTAGTCAACTTGGGAAAAGAGGTGAAATCGGAATTAGACAACTTGGGAAAATAGGTGAAACGGGAATTTAGTCAACTTGGGAAAAGAGGTGAAATGGGAATTAGGGAACTTGGGAAAATAGGTAAAATGGGAAATTTGGCCTTCTTCATGAGCTGGATCCCCCTTCCACCATTTTCTTGCTCTTCGCTTCTTCTCCTTCTCCTTTTGTTCGAAATCGAGGTAACTTTCCTTGTGCTTGGCTTCTGCATCTTGAAAAGCAAAACAAAAAAATACATTATTTTAAGGGTGTATCAAAGTACCCCGCTACACGTTGCCCACCACTTAGACATTCTCCGTCTTCGGAGAAAATATGGATGTCTTTTCCTTTTTTTTTTTCTCTCTTTTCTTTTCTTTTTTTTTTTTTCCTTTCTTTTTCTCTTTTTTTTTGAAAGAATGTAAGTGAGAGATAATATGGAAAAAAGGAAGATATTTGCAAGTAAAATGCAATACATGCTTCTTACAACAGGAAGTAGCCAAAAAGATGGCGGATACAAAGTAAATAGAACATCTAATGCTAACCACTGCCATTCCTAACTAGGGTGCGTTTTGGGCCGCCATAAAGAGAGTTTTTGCCTTGTCATGGATGTCTTTATAGAACATTGCTTCCCTCCGTAACTTCTCGTTCTCCTCTTTGAGTTCGTGGTTGTTCTTCTCTAGTTGTTTGTTTTGGTCTTCTAAGTCTGCGATCCGTCTGTGAAGCTGAAGTACTTGCTGGTTTGCCTCCCCCACAAATGAGGAGATCCCTTTGTGATAGTCATGGAGTAGTGAGAGAGATTCTAACGTGTTTCTTCCATGAAGATTTTCTATATGGATGTTTTCTAATGCGGGAAGTGCATGAGTGGAAGAACAAGGTGCGAGTGGAGGTGTGCTAGAATGCATGGGTTGGGTGGAGGTGGAGTGCATATATGAACTTGAAGGGGTAACTAAAATGGTGGGGGAAGGTGAACTTGGTGATGGCATAGGAGGTATGGGAGGTATGGGGATAGGTGGGACATGGATAGGTGTATGATGAGGTTGAATCGAAGGTGACATACGTGGTGAAGGAATGTGGATAGGAGATGATGCATGTGGAGTGGAAATAGGAGGAGATGGTGGTGGTGTGGGTGGATTATATGAAGCACTATGGTGAGTGTGAACCTGAGGATTGGAAGCCTTTTTCCGCACATATGTACGTGAAGATGAAGGGGGAGCTTCTTTCTTACAGGAGTGGATGTATTGCGCTTCATGGAAGATGGTTGACCCACATTCCTTGGTATTTCCGTAAGTCTCGATGGTAAATAATTTAGCCACAAGAGTATCACAAAAGAGTAGATGTGAAATTTCTTTGCATCTTTTTGTACTTGTACTGCATGCCTTTTCCTTTTTTCCATGATGGATTCCCATATTAGATGATGAAAGGGATATGGACGCACCCAGGCAAGACATAAAAGCGCGTCACAAGAAGCCATATTGTTGAACGGGAACTTGGATTCGACCCTTCTTAAGAGGATAAAATACTGACAAGCACATAAGATATGATAGTACCTTTCTGAGAGGTCGTTGGTGGTGAACAACTTCACACATTCCTCACATACCTTGCTTGCGTCGACTCCTGAGTATGATCTCCCTGGAAGAAGCCGTTCTGACTCTTTCATCCCCACAACCTTGTTTAGCATTTTCTTGGTAAGAATTCCTGCAGTGAAGTGGGGAAAGGACTCGAAGAAGTCAATCACCTCGTTCGTTGCAATATCTTTGGTAAGTGGTACTTTTGCAATCTCTGTGAGGTGCATAGTGTGCAACTCATTCGCTGTGAAGATCACCTCCAAAGATGCTGGTGGAAGAGCATCATGGGCGATCAAAGTGAGTGAATTTTCTCCATCACTTGATGACTAGGCTGAACCGGAATCTTGCTGATATGGTTGATTATCGGAGTCATTGCTGCCCATTGAGTTCCTTGAAGATGATGATTGTGACATGATACTTTGTGTTTGGCTGCTCTTTTCTTTTTGGTAAATGCTCACCTTGCAAGTTCCTAGATTCAAGCTGATGCCTTTTAAGAAGCCAAACAACTAACTGTTGTGCTGCAATCAAATGGAATGATGGAAAAAGTGATGTGCTTCAAAAATAAAGGGATAAAAGTTGAAGAGAGGGGCGCTTCTGGAATTTTATTGAAGGGAATGGTGAAGAGAGAATTCGACTGCTGAATGGCTAACTAGCTGTCTTGGATAAAAGCGACCTTCGATTGCCTAGAGCGCATGCATGGGAGGAGAAGTCGATTATAAGACCCAAAAAAATCGACCTAATGACTTTATTGACTTCAACATGGCCAAAAAAATCGGTAGAACTCTCTTCAAGAAAGCGTGTGAAGTCGACTTCATAAAAACCCAAAAAACCCAAAAAATCGACCTTTTGTGACATGACCAAAAAAAATGTTCAAAATCGGCTGAACACTTGAAAATCGACTTTTTCTCTTTTTGATAAAAAATCGACCTAAACCATAACAGAATGACCCCTTTTTTTATTAAAAAAAATCGTCCTAAAGCATGAAAAAAATTCGACCCAACCCATTAAAAAATCTATCTTTTTTTTTTTTTTTTTTTTTTATAGAAAAAAAAATCGACCTAATAGCTTTAAAAAAAATTCGACTTTTTTTTTTTTAAGAAAAAAAAAATCGACCTCTATTAAAAAATCGACCTAAAAATTCGACTTTTTTTTTTTTTGGGTTGAAAAAATTCGACCTTTCTTTAAAAATTTGGCTAGAAAAAAAATCGAATTTTTTTTTTTGGTTTTTTGGTTTTTTTTTTTTTTTTTTTTTTGGAAAAACAAATGACCTATTCATAAAAATTGACACCGATCAAAAAAGAAATTGACTCCAATTCAGATGCCAAAAAGGACTTATGCATGTGGTTGAGAGATCTAGTGGATAGAGATGATGGGTTTTATTGATGGGGACTATAGTAAGTGTAATAGAGCATCAAGACTGGACATGGTATTTACAGAGTTCCTATAGTAGTGATTTACTATCTCATTTTGTTTCTTGGTAGGGTTTGAGAGGTGAACGGTTTACCAAAGGAATTCGGGTCCCTTCAAGAGTAGAGAGACGTACCGCACCTTGGGGAAAGATCTCTTTTACCTTGTAAGGACCTGTCCATCCAGTGGATAACTTCTTTTCCTTCCTGTTGTACAAACTTGGTTGATATAGCAGGACCAACGATCCTTCCTTGACTTCTGTTTTCCACAGATTTCGGTCGTGCCATGCTTTCCGCTTCATCTGCTCTATCTCGAGAGTTGAATCTCCTATTGTCCTCTTTTCCTCCAGTTCATGTAATCTGTTCATATTGATGTTACTCATGACTTGCAAATTATCAATCCTTGGATGTCCCACTCAGCTTGATCCTTTTAGAAATTCTAAAGGAGCTATTGCTTCAAGACCATATACTAACTGAAGGGAGATGTTTCGTGGTTACCTTGAATGCCGTCCTGTATGCCCATACCACACCTAGGTAGATAGTGCCCCATGTCAAGGGATGGAGATAGCACATTTTCCTCAAGAGCGAGATGAGTACCTTGTTGGTGCTTTCCGCTTGACCATTGGCTCGTGGGTAATATGCACATGATTTTTTGTGGAAAATTTTGTACTTCATAAATATTTCAGTTAGGGTTTTGTTGATAAAATGAGATCCTTGGTCACTTGTAACTTCAACTGGACAGCCATACCTGCAGAAAATATTCTCATACAAGAAAGAGGCTACCGTATGAGAAGTGCAATCCTTTGTCGCCAGAACTTCTTCCCATTTGGTGGCGTAATCAGTGGCTACCAACAAGTACTTCACATTCGCGGAAGAAGTGATGGGATAGATTGGTCCCACAAAATCTGATCCCCATTTTTCAAACGGTCTCCATGATAAAGAAATTTGCAAGGGTTGGTTGTTGAGCTTACTTGGTTTTGGTGCACAACGCTGGCAAGTGTCGCATGTCTTTGCATATTCTGTTGCATCTCGAAAAAGATAAGGCCACCATAATCCTCCATGTAAAATCCGATGTGCTGTAATGTGACCTGGATAATGGCATGCAGTTGTTCCTCCATGGGCTTCTTCTAGTATTTGCTGTACTTCATGTGGTAGGATGCATCTCCTATAGATCCCATCATATCCTACTCGGAAAAGAGTATTTTGAACACTTGAAAAATTCTTACTTTTTAGGAGCAATCTTACTTGGTTTTGGTGCACAACGCTGGCAAGTGTCGCATGTCTTTGCATATTCTGTTGCATCTCGAAAAAGATAAGGCCACCATAATCCTCCATGTAAAATCCGATGTGCTGTAATGTGACCTGGATAATGGCATGCAGTTGTTCCTCCATGGGCTTCTTCTAGTATTTGCTGTACTTCATGTGGTAGGATGCATCTCCTATAGATCCCATCATATCCTACTCGGAAAAGAGTATTTTGAACACTTGAAAAATTCTTACTTTTTAGGAGCAATCTTCTTCATTCGAGTGGTGTGAGGTTAGGTGGGCAGGTACCCGTAGTTAACAAATGATGGACGTCCTGGTACCAAGTAGGGTAAGTGCTTACTTGAAATAAAGATTGATCTGGGAGGTTGTCTTCTATGCCCGTAACTGGTTCCGGATGTCCTTTAATCCTTGAAAGGTGATCTGCCATCACATGGTGCTTCCGAGGTCGTTGAACTAGTTCGAAGTTGAATTCTTGGAATAAGAGTAGCCACCTCCACACTCTTCCATAGATGTTCGGCTTGTTTAGCAAATATTTGATTGCCAGATGGTCGGTGATGACTGTGAAGTGAATTCCCAACAAATAATGACGGAACTTCTTGAGGGCGAAAACGATAGCGAGTGCTTCTCTTTCAGTAGTACTATAGTTGCGCTCTGCTTTGGTTAAGATTCTGCTAGCATAGTAAATAGGTCGGTCAAGTTTATGTTCTTTGCTAGGTTGCATGAGTATGGCTCCTACCGCGATAGAACTTGCATCCACATGAACGTGGAAGGTAGCATTCCAATCTGGTGCTACTAAAATAGGTGCACTGATAAGTTTGGTTTTTAGAAGGGTGAATGCATTGTCTTCTACTTCAGTCCACTGAAAGGGTACCATTTTGCTAACGAGCCTAGAGAGGGGCTTGGTTATCTCAGCATACATTTTTATGAACTTGCGGTGATAGCCGGTATGTCCTAAGAAACTCTGGATTTCTTTTGCATTAATTGGTTTGGGCATATGAAGTATTGCTTTGATTTTGTCAGGATCGGGAGCCATACCTTTTGCTGAGACTATGTGACCCAAGAGTGTTCCTTTTGTCATCAAAAAGTGACATTTGTTTGGATTGAGTTTCAATTTGGCTTCTCTGCAAGCACTAAAAACTTGTTCCAATCCACAAAGATGATTAGTGAAGTTTTCCACTGGAGTAGAACATCCAGTGCCTGAAAAGGTGGAGAAGTCGTCCATAAAGATCCTCAAGAATTTTGGCAACAATGATCGGAAGATTGAGTACACCACTCGATTGAAAGAGGCGGGAGCATTGCATAATCCAAAAGCCATCTTAGTATATACATATGTACCCCATGGAGTTACAAATGCAGTTTTAGCTTGGTCCTTTGGATGTATGAACACTTGGTTGTATCCGCTAAATCCGTCCATGAAACTGTATAAAACATGACCAGCCACGTCTTCCAAAACTTCTGAAAATGGGGTTGGAAACCCATCGGGAATCGTAACCTTGTTGAGAGCCCAAAAATCGACACAAAGGCGTATCTTGTTGGATTGCTTCTTTTGGACTATTACCATCGATGATAACCATTCAGAATGCTCCACTGGGACAATGATCCTCGCATCCTCTAGCTTTTCTATTTCTTTTTTGACCGCTTTCTGCATACTTTGGATTTAGTCGATAAATCCTTTCTCTTACTGGCTTAGCATCATGAATCAATGGAATAGAATGCTCTCCAAGATGAACATGAATTCCTTCTAAGTCATGGTAACTCCATGCAAACACATCCTTGAAGTTTTGCATGAAAGTGGTCACCTGATGGAGAGCAAGGACGGATGATCCCAAAGCCATGTTGCGAGTAAGATTGGTTGTGAATGCTCCTCGGTTCCAAGATTGACTTGTCTTACAGGTTGAGAGGTCATGGCTGATTCTTCATTTTGGTCTTCAAAAATACATTGTGGATAGGCCGACGATTCCTCTATGTTGATTTTGGATTCTTTTTCTTGCATCCATGAAGGTGAAAGCTCTTTCATCCACGGTGTGTCTGATGGTATCGGTAAGTCGTCTATTGAAGCCCTTTTCTCCTTTCCTTGGGTCAAATCCTTCGAGACTCCTTTCTTTCCTCTCCTCAAGTCCATGACGAGTTCTCCAAGCCCAAGAGTTTCTACCTGTTCAAAGTCTCCTTCACAAATAGATATGCCATAACATGGAAAGGCTTCCATCCATTCCAAAAGATCTTGGTCATCGTTTATTTCAATTTCATTACATGCTTCCGCAATAGGAATGTGTTGTTCTTCGAGGAATAGTGAAAGAATGAGCATTACCTCCATGAGATCCTTTCGAATCTAAGTGTACTTGTCTCTGTACTTTCCCTGGCAGGTTAACTAAAATAGTATCATTTCCCCAATCATGCATGGCTTGGATGTGCCTTAGCCATGGCCTCCCTATGAGTAAAGGAAAGCCTCCATTGACCTGCGGTAAATTTAAACCACAAAATCTAGAAAGAATGTCAGCCCGTCCATCTCTACCGGTACCTTTTCTACAATACCAAGAGGTTTAACTCGACTCTGGTCAGTCAAGGTTATTGTGAACTTTGCTTCACCTGAAAGTTGGAGTCCAAGTGATTTGAGGGTAAAATCTGGCATGAGATTTATGCATGAACCTCCATCGATTATTACTCCATTTTTAGTTATTCCATATATAGTGACTGATAGACATGGACTCCTGAAGTCGGTTAGAGAGTTGGTTGATACCTTTGTGAAGTTCTCGGAAATCGAAGCTTTCATTAGGTTCGTTGGAGTGTGCCCACCACATATTGCAAGCATTGTTGGAGGAGACAATGTCTCTATGATCCCTATAACTTCACTTCTAAACCTTTCATCCAGTCTTAATAGATCATACAATGTTACGTACTGGAAGGTATTCTTTAATATTTCCTCCGTCTTGATGATGGAGGGTATTGGCGAAGGTAGAGGAGGCTTGTTACATGAATGGAGTTCCCTCATCGTTTCTTCAAAAAATTTGTCTATTTCCTGCAAAACTTCATAATTTTTCGTACCTGAGTCTTTTTCTTGGAGGACCCTTGCTTCGGCTTTCTTTTTTTGGGCTCTTGTATGAACTCCTTGTTCTTGATCCATTTCTTGCAACGCCACCACTCTAGCTTCTAGACTTGAGCTGAAGGATGGGCTTGCATTAAGTTCTTGATTTCCTTCTTCTCTCTGTTGAGAATCAGGTTCTAACTCTGGAGCATAGCTTGGGGTTTCTGTTTTTGGTTCATGATTGTGCAGGGAAACATCTCCATGAAGTTGACCAAGATCACTTAGTGGAGTGGCATGAATCTAGGCAAAAGAGTCGATTTCAAAATATAGTCTATTTTCCTGAATTGAGTCATCCTGGAAAATAAGTCTACTTAAAAAATTTGACCTTTTTTAAGTAGACTGTTTTTAAAAGTTTGGGCAACTTCAAGTTGACCATTTTCCAAAAAATTGGTCTACTTTGTGAACGTGGTCATTTTTACAAAATTGATCAAATTTTTTAGTCACTTGCTCCTCTTTTAAGTCGACTTGCTGAACTTTACAAAATTGGTCAAATTTTGTAGTCACTTGCTCCTCTTTTAAGTCGACTTGCTGGACTTTACCATTTTTAAAAAATGGGTCAACTTTTTTAGCTGAAAAAAATCGTCCATATTTCCCAGGGGCATCACACCCATTCGGGTCCTCTTTCTCAGATAAGTGCCACTGTGAGTGTATGGGAGAAAATTGGGTACCTGGATATTTAAGAGTGCTGCTCTCTTCTCTCTTACTTGAATCAATTGCTGGTTGCTTTCCCTTATCGACAGAGATAACATTGA
This sequence comes from Ceratopteris richardii, assembly GCA_020310875.1. Classification (NCBI taxonomy): domain Eukaryota; kingdom Viridiplantae; phylum Streptophyta; class Polypodiopsida; order Polypodiales; family Pteridaceae; genus Ceratopteris; species Ceratopteris richardii. The sequence goes on along the minus strand of CM035410.1, from coordinate 35,322,459 downwards.
CTTGGTAGGATGGAGCTGATCCGCTTGTAGAAGCCTTCTGCTTCAGACAGTCCTTCGAATAATGATCCATTGTATCCGGGCAAAACCTGCAAGGTGGAGACCCTTCTGGGAGGAACCATTTGCCTTGAAAATGCCCATATTCGCCACATCTATAGCACATGATAGGACGAGCTTGTCTTCTAAATGGAGGTTTTCTTTCGTTAGAGGAGTTTACCTGAGGAGTGGTATACATGCTTTCAACTTGAAATCTTGGAGTTGGTAATAGGGGCTGATGTACAGATACACTTGGTGATGCTCAATTTGCTTGCATCCCCTTGAGAAAGTAGCAATTCCTTTCTTCATGGCCTAGTTTTCCACAAAATTGACACACCGACCTTTCCGAACAATCTTGAGAAGAATGTCCTGATTTCTTACATAAGGTGTACCAAATCGATGTTTTTACCTCTTTTTGTGTTCTAAGCTCCTCCAATTCTTGTCGTAGTAGAGCTAGCGCTTCATCCCTTCCTTGCCAAGCAGCTTTCTCCTCTTGCAAGGTCTTTTGTAACTTCAAGGCTTCTAACTCTCTTCTTAGTTGTGCAAGAGGATCACTTGTAAATTCATCCGTACCTTCATGATCTTTGAACTGGACTCTTGCTGCTTCGATCCTTGAGGCTGAAGCTTCGAATTCCTCCAATGATGCATCAGCTTGTAGCAACTCTCTAAGCTTTTGCTGAGAAGTTTTTGGTAGAGCCTTCTCTACCCATTTCTTGACTAGAAAATCCCCAGGATTGTGAGGAAGACGAGAAACTAACGACTTCACTCTGGTCATTAGTTCAGAGAATGCCTCTCCTTTTTGTAGTTTAAGATTTTCCAATTGATCAAGAATGTCTTCTGTGGAGTTACCTGGGTTAAATGTAGTTGTGAAGGCGGTTTTGAGGGCATCCCAGGTCGTGAAGTGTGCTTCATCGTGTTGATTGTACCATCGATCTGCGAGCCCTTCAAGAGTGGCCGGAAACAAGGCAAGGAAGGCATCTTCTCTCTGATGTAAACCTCTACTCTTACATAGGGAGCTAACTTGAAGGAAGGAAATTTGATGTTGATCCGAGAGAGCAAGTTAGTCAAGTCGTCCGTTGAAGGAGGCGTTGAGTGCCGATCCGATATGCCTCCCGACGATGATGCGTCAGGAAATGGAGATGGAAGTGGTGGAGCTCTAGGAGGGATGTAGTGTAATCTTTTCCGTTGATAACTCTTTATGGGAGTCTTTACGGGACTAAGGGATCCTTCCTTATAGCTGGAGCGAGTATGAGTCATAGACTATCGCTCTAACACTCTTCATCAACTCGATACTTCTAAGGGCTGAACTTCTAACAAGTTCAAATTGCAACCAAGGTCCCACCGGGTGTGCCAAAATGAGGACCTGTAGATCAATTTCTTGATCTATATGCTCTATGTGGTGTGTCCTCTTAAGTGCAATATGCACTGTGGGTTGCAATTTGAAGACTCAATGGGGAAGAAAAATAGCATATACAATGACACAGTGAAATAAGAGAAAGAACCTGAAATTATGAGTGAAATGAAAGGGAATGAAAGGGAGAGACTGAGTTTATGAGTCTAACAGCTCAAAAGATGATTATACAAATTCTAGGCAAACAGTAGGAGACATAAGCATACACCTTCACTCTAAGACATGCACTTCGATTCTCTAAACATACATGCTCACGACTCTAGTCTTCCAACTAGCTTCTCACGAGAAGATTGGCCAATCACTGCTTGCCCACTACTCACTCAGAGTGCCAAGCTAGCTGATGCCAAATCTACCAAGTGGAGCACTAGTGGTAATCTAAGAGCTCTACACACACAAAAGGAGGCAAAGCTTAAGCTCTTCATTCCTTCTTCAAGTCTCTCTCTGAGCTTGTCTCTCTCTGAGCTTGTCTCTCTTGTTCCCTTGGCTGAAGGAGAGGTCTCCTTATATAGTTTTCCTGGAAGTGAAGAATAGCAAAAGGGGACAAAATTAGTTTCTTCTTTGGCAGGCTCTCTGACACTTTTGACAATTTTGGTACTCTGTAAGCTTCCTTCTTGGTCCACTTTTCCTGCGCCGTCACTATCTTCCAAATTCTTGTATTCGGCGCCGTCCACCGTCCATGAGTTCTCCGCGTGCAAGAGGCTGAAAATTTAGACTATATGGAGATCTGGGAAATTTAGTCGCTTTTTCAAGTGAAAAAGTAGACGAAATCAAAAGTACACCCTTTTCTTAAAAATTAGACTACTTTTGAAGTAAGTAGACTAACTTCATAAAACTGATGAACTTTTGAGTAAGTCGAGTAACTTGTAAAATTTGACTAAAAAAATCGACTATTTGGTCAACTTAGGAAAATTACACAACTTAGAGATTTGGCTAAAAAATCGACTATTTGGTCAACTTAGGAAAATTAGACAACTTAGAGATTTAGACGACTTGGGAAAATAGGTCAACTTGGGAAAATCGACTAATTGGTCAACTTAGGAAATTAGACAACTGGGAGAATTAGACGACTTCGGAAAATGGTGAAATGGGAATTTAGACAACTTGGGAAAATAGGTGAAATGGGAATTTAGGCAACTTGGGAAAATAGGTGAAGTGGGAAAATAGGCAACTTGGGAAAATAGGTGAAATAGGAATTTAGTCAACTTGGGAAAAGAGGTGAAATGGGAATTAGACAACTTGGGAAAATAGGTGAAATGGGAATTTAGTCAACTTGGGAAAAGAGGTGAAATGGGAATTAGGGAACTTGGGAAAATAGGGGAAATTGGAAATTTGGCCTTCTTCATGAGCTGGATCCCCCTTCCACCATTTTCTTGCTCTTCGCTTCTTCTCCTTCTCCTTTTGTTCGAAATCGAGGTAACTTTCCTTGTGCTTGGCTTCTGCATCTTGAAAAGCAAAACAAAAAAATACATTATTTTAAGGGTGTATCAAAGTACCCCGCTACACAAGTAATTAGGTAATTTTTTCTCATTTAACATTCACTTAGCTGTCTCAACAAGCAATCTATTTCTTCTTTCTGCTACCCCATTCTGCTCATGAGTATACCTTGTGGTAATTTCTCTCTTGATTCCTCTATCCTGCAAGAATGCATCAAAATCATTTGAGAAGTACTCACCTCCTCCATATGACCTTAGCCTTTTTAGATTTCACCTTGTTTGATTCTCAACAAGTGCAAGATACTTTTTAAAACAACTGAATACTTCATCTTTGTGCTTCATAAAGTACAATATAGTCCACCTACTGTAATCATCAATGAAAGATACATAATACCTTGATCCTGAGATTGAGGGATCCTTGCTTGATCCCCATACATCTGTATGAACAAGTTCTAGGTAGTCCTCATGCATGTAGCCTTTCCTTGAGAAGGGTAACCTATGAGACTTTCCAAACTGACAAACACCACATTTATAAATCATGTGTTGCTTGGATACATTAGGTATCCCAAGCACACATTGATCTCTGCATATTTGTTTCAAGGTTCTTTCACCTACATGCCCTAATCTTTTGTGCCAAATTTCAAGCTCTAATAATGTTTGATCTTTATAACTATAAAGTGCAATGTTCTTTGTACCCTCAAGTTCAAAAGCGAAAAGTCTACTTGTCTTTTCTCCTTTGGCAATTCTCTTGAACCCATGCTTGGGATTCTCCACGAATGCTCCATATTGGTTGAATCTAACCTGCAAACCCTTTTCCACAATCTGTCCAACACTCATCAAATTCTTGGTAATAGTTGGAACATATAGAACCCTACTCAACAGATTTTTGTTCCCATCAGAGGTCTTAACATTTCCAACTTTAATCATTGAGTGCTTGGTGGAATCACCTGTTTGTACCTGATGCTTACCCTTTGGTTCCTCAAGGTCAGAGAGAAGAGTTACATTGCCTGCCACATGATTTGAGCATCCTGAGTCAATGTAGAAGAGATGGTCATCATTTATACCTAGTTTTGAAGTCATGTTCATAATCAGAAGAGAATCTTCTTTCTCCTCTGTGTAGTTGTAATCCTTTCTAGATTTGTATCCTCCTTGGTAGTTGCTATTGTAGTTGTTATTGTAGTTGTTGTTGTATCCTTGGTGGTGATTACATCTTCCTCTTGATTGTGTGTATCCACCTCTTTGATAACCTCTACCTCTCTGGTTCTTGAAGTTCTTGAAATACTCCTCTGTAGTATAATTTGATAAACCATAAATATTGCATGGTGAGGAGTTATAAGTTCTCCCCCTACCTTGCTTACCTCCTTTGCCCCTTCCTCTTGATGATCTACCTCTCCCTGCATAGTTGGCTTGCGAGGTAGTTCCTTGATCTTCTACCTTCTTGTTCTTGCTTTTCTCTTTAGACTTATTCTTATCAGTGTATAGGGAATAAGAGCTATTACCTCTTGATGAGTCTCCATTCTTGTTGAGTTTGGCTTCATGGGTGAATAGTTTCCCCATGAGTGTAGTAAGGTCTGGAATCTGAATGTCCATGTACAAGTCCATGGCAGTTGTGAAGCTCTCCCATTTGTCATCAGCTTTAATGCCATTGATCACTTGCTTTACAATCTCCTCATCTTCAATTTCTTCTCCTATGCTTGCCAACTGATCTGCTACATCTTTAACTTTGGTAACATACTCTGAAATAGCTTGCTTAGGTTGCTTCCTTTGAGTTGTGAATTCAATCCACGATTGATTCTTCCCGGCGCTTGTGTTGGAGGAGAAATAAGAAGACAATGTTTCCAAAGTCTCTTGGGATGTCTTACAGTTCCTAATATGAGGAAGAAGAAAATCAGAGATTGAGTTAAGTAGGTAAGACCTTGCTAGTGCATCCTTGACACACCATGTGTTTAGTCTTTCATGTTCTTCTCTTGTAGGTTGTCCTTTGCTTCTGAATATGGGAATCTCCTCATCTCCTGAGATGTATCCATAGAGGTTCCTTCCTTGTAAGTATGTCTTCATGCTTAGAGACCATGTCTGATAGTTGTTCTTGTCCAATTTATCAATGAAAGAAGGAAAACCATCTCCCATTTTACCTTAGGTTTTCTCTGATACCACTGTTAGGAAAGATGGATGGACACTTCAAGTGATGAGTTGGTACAACCAAATCCTGCTTAGTACCAGCCCTTTGTGACTTCAGAGTTGATATGTGGGCCCTATTAGCTTTCCAATGACACCATAAAAGTGCCTATGTACCTTGGAGATGATGTGTGAAAAGATTGAATAAAAAAAAACTACTTCCAAATAGAAGAATCCAAGAAAACTTTCTATTTTGGATCATACACTTGCTGCTTGTAATGCTCAGTGCTACCAGTATAGTAGGAATTAGAAAAAATCCTTTTAGAGGTATCTAATTAGCTTAGTAAGCTAATGATTCCAAGTGGAATCACTTGAAATGATCCACTGTACAGAGAGAAATCAATTTAGCAAATTTATCATTACCCCCGATTTTTTCGGACCTTTGTAGAGTATGACCAGTGAGTGCTTCGACGCGCTTTTTTCCAAATTGGTTGAATGGATTTGCTTCAAAATTTGTCAGCATATATATAACTTGGAGCTGATTCCAACAAGCTATAGATTATTGAATTTGGTCGAGAAATGAGTGATATATGTGCATCGCAAGTTGACAGTGAGAAATGACTATAACAGAGATAGCATAGATCAACAATGTAGATATAATGTATTAATGAACAATGTTGTACAAGATCATAGGCTTGGTAATCATAGCCTTATGATAGAGATTAGTGTAGGCTACAATGTAGGCCTTACATACACAATTGCAATACAGAGCTCGGGAAATGACTGCTCTAGCCACGACTTTTTCAAGTGAGTTTATATAAGAGTTGAGTTCAAATTTGAATTTGAATTCAAATTTGAATTTGAATTCAAATTTGAATTTGAATTCAAATTTTGGCTCTATCTAAAAATGAACCTTCATTCTAGGAGATATTCTCTCAATGTAGTTGTTACTTTCCAACTAATCAAGTCCACGACTTTTTGCTAGGTGATTACAAATATTCTCAAGTCAAAAAGAAATGACTTTTACAAAGGTAAAGAGGTAAATCTCCAGCAATGTTTTTCATGGAACTTCACACCTTTATGAACCTCAAGCCAAATGTGTGGGCCTCGACTTTGCACCAACAACATGGACATACAGATTCCAGACCTTACCACTCTCATGGGGCAAGTAAGTCCAAAGAGAAAGGGAAGAACAAGAAGATCGAGGATGAAGGAGCTACCTCCCAAGCCAACTATGCAGGGAGAGGTAGAACCTCAAGAGAAAGGGGAAGAGGAGGTAAGCAAGGTAAGGGGAGACTTTATAACTCCTCACCATGTAATATTTGTGGATTGTCAAATCATACTACAAATGAGTGTTACAAGAACTTCAAGAATCAGAGACGAAAAGGTTATCAAAGAGGTGGATATACATAATAAGAGGAAGATTCAATCATCATCAAGGATACAATAACAACTACAATAGAAACTACCAAGGAGGCTACAAATCAAGGAAAGACTACAACAACTACACAGAGGAGAAAGAGGATTCTCTTCTGATTATGAATATGACTTCAAAACCAAATATAAATGATGACTATCTCTTCTACATTGACTCACTATGCTCAAACCATGTGGCAGGCAATGTAGCTCTTCTCTCTGATCTTGAGGAACCAAAGGGTAAGCATAAGGTACAAACATGTGATGACACCAAGCACTTAGTGATTAAAGTAGGAAATGTTAAGGCCTCTAATGGAAATAAGAATCTGTTGAGCAGGGTTCCATATGTACCTATAATTACCAAGAATTTGAAGAGTGTTGAACAGATTGTGGAAAAAGGTTTGCAGGTCAGGTTCAACCAATATGGAGCATTTGTGGAGGATCCCCAACATGGATTCAAGAGAATTTCCAAAGGTGAAAAGACAAGTAGATTATTTACTTTTGAACTTGAAGATACAAGGAATATTGCACTTTATAGCTACAAAGTTTAAACACTATCAGAGCTTGAAATTTGGCATAAGAGATTAGGGCATGTTGGTAAAAGAACCTTAAAACAGATATGTAGAGATCAATGTGTGCTTTGGATACCTAATGTATCCAAGCAACACATGATTTATAAATGTGGTGCTTGTCAGTTTGGAAAATCTCATAGGTTACCCTTCTCAAGGAAAGGCTATATGCATGAGGACTACCTAGAGCTTGCCCATACATATGTATGGGGACCAAGTAAGGATCCCCCAATTTCTGGATCAAGATATTATGTATCTTTCATTGATGATTTCAATAGGTGGAATGTCTTATACTTTATGAAGCACAAAGATGAAGTATTCAGTTGCTTTAAAAAATATCTTTCACTTGTTGAGAACCAAACAGGAAGGAACCTAAAGAGACTAAGGTCAAATGGAGGAGGTGAGTAATTCTAAAATGAGTTTGATGCATTCTTGTAGGACAGAGGAATCAAGAGAGAAATTACAACAAGGTATACCCCTGAGCAAAATGGGGTGGCAGAGAGGAGAAATAGATTAATTGTTGAAATAGCTAGGTCAATGTTAAATGAGAAAAAATTACCTAATTACTTGTGGGCAGAGAGTGTATCTACTTCCACTTATCTTGTAAACAGGTTTCCATCCAAATCTCTTGATGAGATTACCCCATATGAAGCATGGCATGGAAGAAGACCTTCACTTGATCATTGCAGGATCTTTGGATGTGTAGCTTATGTGCATATCCCTTCTCAGGTAAGCTAGACCCTAAGGCAAAGAAGTGCATCTTCATAGGGTATGACTTGAACCAGAAAGGATACAGGTTCTACAATCCTTCAAACAAAGGATTCATGGTTAGTAGAGATGTTTTCTTTGATGAGAATGACTCTTGGTTTGAAAATGAATGCAGGAAAGTAAAGCTAACTTATGACTTGGAAGAAGAGTTTCCAAGCCTCACTAAGGAGGAACCCAAACAAATTGAAGACATCAACTCATATGATGAGGACATCATCAACGTAGAAGATTTAAAGGCATGGAAGTCCAAAGGCAAAGTCAAAATGAAGAAATTAGAGGATATACCTGAATAATCAAACCAAGCAGTCAGAAGATCACAAAGGAGGAGAGCAAGAAGCCAATCAGATATTGGTATGACACTTCCTTAGTTACTAAGCACTCTGTTTATCTTGCAAAAGACTTTTCATTTGAAGAGCCATCATCATATGAAGAGGCAAAAACCAAGGAAAAATGGAAGGAAGCTATGGATGAGGAAATTGAAGCACTCAAGGAGAGTGATACTTGGGAGCTAGTACCAAAGAAGGAGTCTATGAAGGTAATTGGTTCTGGATGGATCTATAAGATTAAGAGGAATTCTTATGGATCAATAAGAAAGTATAAAGCTAGACTTCTGGCTAAGGGTTTTGCGCAAATCCAAGGAGTTGATTATGAAGAAACCTTCTCACCTGTAGCCAAAATGCAAACCATCAGGGTATTGGTAAGGGTCGCTACATCAAAGAATTGGAACACGTATCAATTGGATATAAAAAATGCATTTCTAAATGGCTGTATTTCAGAGGAGGTGTACATGTCTCAACCTTCTGGCTTTGAGGACCCAAAAAAGGTAACATATGTATGTAAATTGAACAATACTCTTTATGGATTGAAGCAGGCACCTAGGGCATGGAACCATAGGTTGAGTACATACCTTCAGGATCAAGGATTCGTCATGAGTAAAGCAGTTACTTCTCTGTTTATTAAGAGGAGAAATTAAGAGATAATATACCTATGTGTATATGTTGATGATATCATACTCACAGGTAATGATGCTAATGGCATCAAGAAGATTAAGAATCAGATGATGCAAGAATTCAAAATTAGTGATCTTGGATCACTAAAATACTTTCTTTGACTTGAGTTAGTCTATACTAACTCTGGAATTTATATTACTCAGAGGAAGTATATACAGGATATGTTAAAGAAGTTTCATTTGCAGGATGCCAAAGTAGCAAGTACTCCAATGGAGGTTAATCAGACGTTAAGTGCCCATGAAGGTGATGTGCTTGAGGATATTGCAGGTTACCAAAGCATAGTGGGGAAGCTTGAACTATGCTACATTGACAAGGATTGATATTGCTTTTGGAGTAAGTGTTTTAAGTCAATTTATGCACGAACCTAGGGAACCTCATTTGGAAGATGCCAAAAGAATTTTTAAGTACCTTAAGGGCACTCAAAATCAAGGGTTATATTTTCCTTAT
>CM035410.1:35290757-35295757 GCA_020310875.1 Ceratopteris richardii | reverse complement strand
TGATTTCTCATGGTTCATATGAAATCCTCATGCATCCCCAAACACTCAAAACCTGATGAAGAGCTCCCAATTCTAAATTTGAACTCTAGAGGAAGAGAATAGTTTTATCATCATATCCTACCCCAAAGAGGACTCAAAGGAAAACTTTGATGAACCCTCTTTGAATAGGTAGAATAAGAGAGGAAACCATTAACAACAATGCATGTGGAAGCATCTTCCCCAAGGAGGAGGACAACATTAGATAACCTCTTCCCAAAACCAAGCTTAGCCATAGTCATTGTTAGTTGATATGAAATCCAAGTAAACTGTGTCATAGGCTATGGCAAAGTCAGCTTGCAAGAAAACCGTGTTGAGATAATGATGCTCTTCATAATCTAAAAGGAGCTCCACCGCAAAAATATTGCCAAGAATGCAACAGCCATGAAGGAAACCCTATGTTGTAGGATGAACCATAAGTAGTAATAGTTGTTTGAGTCAGAGCAGCTAAAATCTTATAGAGGATCCCTAGTAACATGATGGGTCTTTGATCTGAAAGAGTTTTTAGATCCTCCTTTTTAGGTATTAAAATCACACGATCCTCTTTAAGTGATCAGAGCATGTACTTAGAGGTCCAACTATCATTAACTACATTTGTAATAATATCTGTAAGATAGTTCCAATAAAATAAAACAAATTCTCTAGAAAATCCATCGATCTCAAGCAACCTATTATTTACAAGACTCCACATAGTATTTGTGATTCTGTATCATCAAAAATACTTTCCAAGTGTTCAAACAAGACTCAAGAAGAAGAAAGGAAGGAAAGAAGAAGATCCAGAGCCCAATAATGCTCCGAAGTCTGTGGTTTCTTTCCATTAAAGATGTTCCTTAAGTAGTCGTAGCAATGCTTATTTATGTGTGTGTGTGTATGTATGTATGTATGTATGTCTGTATGTATGTATGTATGTATGTATGTATCTATCTATCTATCTATCTATCTATATATATATATATATATATATATATATATATATATATATATATATATATATATATATATATATATATATATATATATATATATATATATATATATATATATATATATATATATATATATATATATATGTGTGTGTGTGTGTGTGTGTGTGTGTGTGTGTGTGTGTGTGTGTGTGTGTGTGTGTGAGAGAGAGAGAGAGAGAGAGATAAGGACGAGCAATATGGAAAGTTATAAAATATGCCAGATAAGGACCGACCAAATATTTTAAGTTGGGTACTTCCATTAAAGATGTTCCTTAAGTAGTCATAGCAACGCTTATATATATTATCCCACTACTAGTCAAGGACCCCCTAAAGCATGAGTATGGATTAGCTAAGCAGAGAAAGTGGTGACTGGAAGTGATAGAGTACCGGACTTGACAAAGTACCGAAAAGTCAAGTAGAGTCAGAGTAGTGGAGGAGAGTCAAAGCAGTTGAGGTTACAGAGTAGTGGAAGTATCCGCCTGGCATAGGTGGGTTATATAAAGAGAAGAAGTCGAGTAACAGGGAAAACACAGAGAACATAGAAGCGATACGTGAGAGAGACTCATTAGTAATACTCAAGCGAGTACTGAGTGAAGTGCATCAATGGCTTCAACCTAGCTTCAACCGCTCAAGAACCAAGGCTTGGAGTAGAGTTTATGGTCTTGTCACAGAGGGTGGACAAGCAAAGTGAGAGGGTGGACAAGAAGAGTTTGTCTAGAGGGCTTGTGTGCTTCAACATAGCATTTGAATCTACTATTTGTAACCATTGTTCTCTTTCGTGTCCGTGTATGGTTATCTTGTACCTCGTCCATGCATGATATTAATAAAGTAATGCTTCAGTGCCTCTTAATTTGATGGTTCAAGTTTGAAGTTGTCTCATTTTATCATATCTCTATTGTTTTGTGCAAAGCATACACAAACTGCATACTGCAATGAGTAAAAGAACCCACCTCGAGCACAAGAAGAACAAGGATTTTCCTCTATAGGTGTTTAATTTGGCACACTTAGTGGGACCTTGCCGTGCCTTTTTCTCTTCAACCCTTTTTTCTCTTTTCTTTACTATTCTATTTCTAGGTTCAAGTTTGGTTATCCTAAGTACCACATTTTTTGTCCTCGCTATTTTGTCCTAGGACTAATCCGAAGTTTTTTCATCCATTTTTTCGTATAGTCCAATTTTCTCCACTAAGTGTAGCCCAACTCTTTTAGTCTAAATTTTTAGCCCAACGTTTACACTAAATTTTTCTATGCTACTTTTTCGTCTAAGTCTCGAGTCCAATTTTAGTATAATTTTTTAGTCCCAAGTTTAATCCAATTTTTAGTGAGTCCAAATTCTCATCCTCTCTATGAGTTCATATAGAGAAGCTATAGTCTATTAATCATACCCCGTCTCATAAAGGGGGATCTCTGAGTCATGTAGGACAATTCACTACACACCTCCTCGAATACCTCCCAACCTTCTATCACTTCCAACCAGTTCTTCATCCTCATTCTCATCTTAAGAGCTTCCCATGAGGATCCTTATGACCATGTGCGAAGGTTCTTATCCCTGTGCGAGAGTCTAGGGCTCTATGATCAACAAGACTCCGATCTGGCTCTCTTCCCTTCTACCTTGGAGGGCATCGTTGATCGGTGGTTTAGCTAGTATGAGGATGCACATTTTACAACATGGAATGTTTGGCGAACAACTTTCACTACCACCTTCAGGCTAGGTAATTTCATAGAACGAACCTTGGATAACCTAGAAAATCTTAAACTTCAGCCAAGAGAATCTTTTTCTGAGCTCACAACTAGAGTAAGGTCTTTGATGCAGAACTCCCTACTCGTCCTCAAGATTTTCTAGTTAAGAAGTGGGTGGAAAAAGCTCTTCCAAAATCCTCTAAGCAAAAATTGAGAGAATTATTGAGAGACGATGCATCCCTGCAAGCCTTTGAAGGCATTGCCGCTAGAATTGAAGAAGCATGCCAAGGAAAGGATGCATGTCAAGAAGATTCTCCCTCGGATTTTGTGGCGAGCTTGCAAAGAGAGTTGGAGGCTCTGAAGTTACAAAAGACACTCCAAGAGGAGAGGAATTCAAGGGAAAACAATATTGCACATCTCTGACAAGCGGTAGAGGAGTTGAAGATGCAGAAAGAGGTAAAAGCTTTCATATGGTGTACTATTTGTAATAAACCAAGGCACAATAATCAAGACTGTCGAGATAAGATCACATGCAAGTTTTGTGGAAAGACTGTTCATGAAACACAAGATTGTTATTTCTACAAGGAAATCCAAACCAACTAGGATCGGGTCTTTGGTGCATAATTCAACCACCATATCCAAGGGCTAAAACAAGAGGCTATGTATACAACTCTTCAGTTTAACAATAATAAAAGAGAGCCCATTAATAAAAAGAAGCCTACCATGTGTTATAGATATGGAGAATACGGGCATTTCTAGAGTAGGTGTCCTCTCCCGAAAGAATCACCTCCATGCAAGCTCTACCTAGATACTACTAATTACTACTCAAAGGACTATCCAAGATTGCGGCCAAGTACTAGCCATGGAGGACTATGTGGAAAGTAGCTAGGGAATTCACCCCACCAGGTAAATGTAATATTGTAATATCTGTGAAAGGAAAACAGGGGAGATATCATGAATATGGGTGCTCTGGGTAATCCTAATCTAGAAGGTAGGCCAATTTCAGAAATTGGACCAATTTCAGAAATTGAACCCAATTACGGAGTTAGAGCGATTGAAGAAATTGGACCAATTTTAAAAATTGGACCAAATTTGGAAATCGGACCAATCTCAGAATGTAGACCAATTTCAGCTCAAAATTTGCAACCCTATGGTCCAATTTCTCAAATACCAGTGGTGGAGCAAAAACAGAAGCAAAAGTACCCTCTCTGGTTATGTGCTTCATCTCGGAAGCATACGGCCCAACCCACACCCTTTAAAGAGTTGCATTTTAGAATCACTCCAAGCTACTGTGGTATCACTACAAGAAGTGCACTCGGCTGAGATGGATGTAAGAGTCCTTACACGGGCTCAAAAGAAAAGATTACAAAACCATAAAGCCTGCAAAGACATAGTGAGGGATCTACAAAAATAAGAAGGACCAGACATGGATTCCACCATCCTCGACATAGAGAGTCTTCTAAGGAACACTTACAAACAAGTATCTTTTGATGAGCTCCTCAAGATGGATCAAAGACTTAGAAGTGATGGTCTACGCATAATAGACACCTTTTCTCCGCCACCACATCAGATCACAATTAGTGGCGGGCATGTGCAAACAAATATGATCATGATAGGTAAAACACCAAATACTGACTCCAAAAGTCTCACAGTCACATTGACCATTTTATGCAAAACGTTTAGAGGAGTAATTATTCATGAAGGATCAGACATTAATTTAATGCCTCATTATACTATGATTTCTTTGGGTTTGGAAATGACAAAAAAGGCTTCTTTCACAATAACCCTTGCAGATCAAACTAGAGTTCGGCCATTGGGAATAGTTTAGAAAGTACCTATACTTATCCAAGAGATTCAGTTTTTCTTAAGCTCTGTTGTGGTTGATGTTCCATGCATAGATGGAGAATATCCTCTTGATTGGGAGACCTTGCTTGAGGCATCATCATGCAATTCATGATTGGAGCAATGATACCTTGCTGGTGAGCATGTTTGGACACTTGAGACAATACTTACATTTGGACAACAAGGATTAAGAGCAGCAAGAAGGTAACACTCATTCCTTTTCCCTCCATAAGGAAAAAGAAATAAAAGTAGAAGAGGATCAAGACCTGTTGCAATGGATAGAGACTGTGAAATCTTTCCCTTGCTATGGGGTTAAGGTCACAAAAAGTGAGCAGGAAGTCAAGACAACGGGTTTTGTGGAACCAATTCTTGACTTTAGGAGGGGAAAAGATAACATAAGTAGGTATAACCAAGAGGAACCTTAAGACAAAGCTGATATATCCACATGCAAAAACAAGCCGACAAAAGGACCAAAAGAGG